>JAUBNQ010000002.1:20639694-20650004 GCA_032353495.1 Ctenopoma kingsleyae
CAACAATAGGTCACTCTAAAAGTGTTCTGCAGGGTTTAACAGGGTGTCCCTGACCACTATTTGGAGTGCCACAGCAAAGGGTGTGAATACCTTTGTACATGAGAGGTTTCAGTCTTTAAGTTTTAGTAAATGAAAGATAAATAATACATGTGTATTTATTACATTTATTAACATTTATAACACTTTATCAATATAAGTTACTGTGTGTAGGCTGATGGGCTAAAAGTTCAGTTCTTTCCGTTTCAAAATAAATGTGCAACACAGTAAAACATGCAAAAAGAGGTGCGGGTGCAAGCTGTACTGGTGCTTCTTCAGTCTACAGTTTGGGTCTGTAGAAACCATTTGTTAGCATGCCATTTTCTACTGTGTTGGGAGTAACTGCTTGTTTTGTGTTATTTCATTTAATTAGCATCAAAATCCAATGCACAAAATAAGTTTTTGCATCGTGTCCATTGTGAGAAAAACTATGTCAAACATTTTCACTGTAAAATACTCAATTGCTAGATATATTACACTCACCATTTTCAGAGTCATCATACTGAGAAAATCACTGAAGTCAATTGTTCCAGAGCCCTCTTTATCAATGTCTGCAATCATCTTTTTGATTTCTTCTTTCTTTGGTTCAAACCCAAGAGCCCTCATGGCAACCTGTGACACAGGTAGTTGCACAACAAATATGAGACTGCTGAAGCTCTGTTATCAGAGTATTTGTTATTTTATTACGTAACGTTACACTTCATTACGTTTGATGCAGTGTACATTAAAACAGGAACTGACCTTTAACTCCTTCACATCTATTGTTCCACTGCCATCTGTATCAAACAGATCAAAAGCCTCCTTAATTTCTTGCTTTTGTTCCTCTGTCAGTTCGATTTTGGTAACTGTCTTTTTCCTTTGGCTGGACGACGGAGCGGATTTCCTGTAACCCGAAGCCTGAAAAACAAACATTAAAACCTAGTTGCAACTTTATGCTAAGTACTTAGTTTCAAGACGAAGCAGGGAAACTTTTAGCAAGTGATGTTTTAACGTTTTTGTCAACTGACTATCGTGCTAGCTTAGCTTAGCTTCCATGCTGCTGCACGAGACTAAACAAACTAAAATAACTAAAATAAACTACTTTTCACAGCAGATCTCGACATTCCTTGTTATGATAGGTCAGCGTACAATTCCTACTAGAAGTTTGTTTAAAGGCATACCATTTAATTTAATGTTTGTGCAAGGAAAGCTTCAATGGCGTGTTTGATGATCGGATGTCAACAAAACGAAGCAACGGTTGTTTGTTTCCTCTCAAATGACATGGAAACCGGCGAATAGAAGCCAAGAGAGCATCATGACGCAAACAAAACAGCCTATCACAAGAAAGAAGGGGTGGGATCTAACGGGGTCCGCCAATCGTTGAAATGGGTTCTTGTCGCCTAGCGACCAGGATATCTGACGCATGCGCATTGCGTAATTATTCGCGTCTGTGCCGCTGAGCAGCGGGGATAGATAGAAGCATCATATATTATTAAATTAAGGTAATATTGTATTCTTTGTGGTATAGATACATTTTGTGTTACAGCGAAATCTTTTCGAGACGCTTCTCTGGTGTACTTCACGTTTGCTTTGTTATAGGCAGCTTGAATTTAGAAGTTAATTTATTTTCTTAAGTCACTAGCTTATTAGCTTAGCCTACAAGCTGGTGCTTGTGTGCTAACTAGAGTCTGTTGAGCTGGTTCCCTCAGTGTTACTTGCTTATTGTGACGCTGTGGCGATTGTGTATCGTAATTTAGTATGCTGTTGTGTGAAACTGTTGACACCGGTTATTTAGTTAAACTGCAAAGCAACATAATCAAATTTTGCAGCACATAAACATTAACACCTCGAAAATGAGAAGATTTGCCGCAATTCTGTAATATTCTGTAAAACATCTTTTGGACTTTAGTCAAACACAACAGGACATCAGATGATGTCGAGGAACTTAACGTACAGTGTTAAATTATATGTGAGAAACTGTAGCCTACTTAGTCACCTCTCATAGCTGCTTCTTACTGTGAATAAAGCTTGAATTACAGCTTTACTGCCAAAAAAGAAAATATTTGTGGGGTGAACAAACTTTTCTTTTTCTTTTACCATTCAGGCAACTCAAGTAATGCTGGGAAGTACAATTATAAATCAACGACAACATGTTGGCCTGCAGAAGCTCTCAGCACTGGCAGGAATCACACATTCCTCGTTGGGCCCTAATAAAAAGTACAAGTTTATCCAAGATGACACAAGTGGGGAGTCTGCTATTGTGTGCTCCTGTTTTCGCATCTTTCAGAACCTGGAGCTGACTTGTGCAGTGGGTCAGCTGGTTTACGAGACCATCCAAGCCCACCAGAATGTATATCATACAGGATCAGGATGCCTTCTGTTTCTTGCAGGAGCATGGAGTCGTGCTGCTATGGAGTGCCTTCAGAGAGGAATTTCAGTATCACACATCATCTCGGCTATGTCTGAAGGTATTGATGTATGCTTGGATGTTTGCAGTAAATGCAGCATCTCATTGGAGGGTTTTGGTGTAGCTCAGTCAGAGACCTGTCCTGCGACATCTTATAGTTTGGGACTCCAGCTGAAACCTTTCATAGAGGCTTCACAAGCATCACAAGCATCATCCCAGCTGCAAGGAAAAACAGAAGCTGGTCAGAAGACTCTAACCACAAGTGGACAAAGAAAGATAAAGCTCAGCAGACATTTTTGTGAGGCCAAGTCTGGAAATGTCTACACAATATCACAGCCTTCGCAGCCTAAATGTCCTGACATTGCACACATTGCTGAGAAATTGAGCCATGGTTCTGCTGATGTAATGAATTTAGCGGTCAAAGCCAGCTATTTGCAGTCAAAAAACAATGAACAAGATAACAGCTGTTTCACCTTTGACATTACCAAAGTGGTGACGTGTGTGCTCCCTGGTTTACCGGAGGAGCATGCGTGTGTTTTGCCAGGATGCATTGTTCTCTTATCTGCTGAACAGGCATCTGTTGCACATCACTTAAAAGAACAGCACTTAAATGTTGCTCTTATTACTGGAGATCTTTCAGATAGCTACCGCCATCTTGGTTTTAGTAGGCCAGCAGATATAAGGTGTGTTACTCACCAGGCAGCTTTAAGTTCCAGCCATGAGGAAGAATGGATGGTAAAGGTTGTGGCACTTCTGCTGAACCTGGAAGTGGATGTCATACTAGTCAGTGGGCTTGTGAATGAGAAAGTGATTCAGAGCTGTTGTAGACATCATATACTCGTGGTGGAAAAAGTGAAGGCTTCTGTTTTGAAGACATTTGCCAAAGCAACAGGAGCTGTTCCAGTGACATATGCCACACAGTTGACTAAGCAGTGCGTTGGCACTGGGGTGACAGTTGTGATATGGAGGGACCTCAGCAACCATGAGAGAAAGTCCTTTACAGCTGTGAATATTTCCACTCATGGGTACAGTGGATTGGTCACTGTGATCCTCACAAGCTGTGTAGAAGGCAAGCTGCAGGCCCGAGAGGACCAGTTCTGGGCCTGTGCTTATCGTTTACATCATGCGTTCAAAGACAGAGCCCTCTTGCCTGGTGCTGGAGTGATAGAAATGCTTTGCATTCATCAGCTTCAAAAGCAAGCAGAGCACCATGCCAGACACTGCACAAAGAGGAATGGTAATGCTGTCCAACAAAATAGAACAGGGACTGCAACAAACCACTATAGGGGTGCAGTGTTGCATCTCATGGCAGATGGTTTAATAGATTACGTGTCCACTGTAATGGTTAACACTGGACGGTTTTCAAAGGTCAAAGCCAGAACTGTGGTCAGCAAACAACTGCAGGACTCTGCTGGACTTCCTGCAAAGTTCTCGCAACTTGTCTTGGAGAGTGAAAATGAAGATATGTTTTTGTCATCTGCGAAATCCAGTGAAGCACCAGGAGTGAACGTCTATGACAATCTGAGCGTGAAGCAAGAAGCATGGAGGAAGGCTTTAGACCTTGTTTTTCTAGTCTTACAGACTGATGCAGAGGTCGTCACAGGCATAGATCAAAAAACTGATAATGCACAGAGAGATCTGATGCTGCTATGATCTTTAGGCAGCATCTCAGGGAATTATTTGACTGCACACAACTTTTAGAATGTTTTCTCGAATCAGGGGCAACATTTATTTATACTTTATTTATAAAATATTTATGTTTTTGTCACTGATACAAAGGAAAAGTCTTTTGTTGTTTTCAATTAATAGTCAGTGGACAATATGCAGGGGTGGCCAATCCTGGTCCTCTGCCCTTTCCAACTATCCCTGCACTTACAATTTCTGATTTGCTGACCACACATTATCCACGTAATCAGTAGTGGGTAGGGAAGGAATAGTTAGAAAACAAACAGTGTCCCTCAAGGACCAGGGTTGGCCATCCCTTAATCTAAATAAATAAGTAATAAATAATAATAAATACATACTTCCTACCACATGGGGGAGACAAATTATTATTATTACTATTATTATAGTCTTTCTCATCCAAACTGATGCATGGAAAACAGAGTAGCAAAACAACAAGTACATAGGATAAAGTGCCATCATTTTTTATTTTCAGAGTTTCAAACAATTTATCTGATTTTTCTCTTCTGGGAAATGATGACAAATGAGCACAGGTTCTTAAAAAAACATACACTCATTGTCTTGAATGTGTTCTCGTGTGGAAAATTACGTTTATTTTCATTATTAACCAAGACTGGCTCACCCTGCCGTTCAGCCAGGGAAAGCAAATAACATGCTATTGTACTTTGCATTAAGGATATTTGCCTATGCTTCATTACACTTCTCCGGCTTGTCTTTCACTGTTCAGGTTGAACATTGACCACTCACCATTCCTCCATATCAGTTGCTCTGGTTTAATGACCTGCTCTGTCATAATGGCAATAGTTGATGTAGAAATGCTTCTAGACAGAGTAAATGTTTCTGGTTAATTTCTATTAGGTCTGGGAGTTTTTTAAAAATATTATTTAACCTTTAATTATACAAGTAATCCCATTGAGACACAGGAGAGACCTGTTTCGAATAAACATAACATTTAGTTACAGACATATATTGCATCTGTTGCACCCTTAAAAATGTCTACTACTTGGAAAAATCAACAACTGACGGTTCACATTGAAGTAAAACACACCCTTGATTATCTTCAGACTTTTTCCTTTTGTGCATACTGTATTTCAGAGGTGTTAGTTTCAGCAACACGTGAGACCTTCCATTTCCTCTCAGAGAGAGAGAGTTTCTTGTCACATTCTAAAAATAGTCTACAGAAATTAAAAAAACATCACAAAGGTGTTATGGTGAGGCCATAACAACCTTGACTCAGGCATCACTTCGTGGCCTTGTTGCAATGGGAGGGTGGGGTATGACATAACATAACAAATGCAATATTGAGAAGTAAATTGGAATGGTAAAGTTTGTAACACATCTGGGAATTCATGTGGAGTTCATGTTGCCCCATGCATCATATTCACAGAGAAAGCCGTTGTCTGATGCACACCCAAATTTATAGATTACCTGTAGAATTAGATGAGATAATCACGCTTCATGTCCTCATTGCTGACTGTCAGCATGTACCATAAATTTTCTTTGTTAATAAAGAAACATTTTTCATTCTAATATTATGAGAAGGAAAGCAAATGCCTCGAGATTCATTACATTATATTATATTTCAAAATAACGGTCCGAGATTTACCATCATTCATAAAGTTTCTACTTCACTTTAATGCCAGCAGAACTCATAACTAGAGAGTGGTAGGTGTCCTGAATATGTCACAGGAATTTATTTTTTAGAAAACAACCACTGATAAACCATATATTTTGTTTTTTTCTACAGACACTGTTGCTATATATTGTGCTATTTATATTGCAGACTATTATTAGAAAATGCAAAGTAAGCTACAGCTGCTGGTCTAATGATGGTTACCACATAGCATGTGCTTTGAATGGATATTGATGTGTCCTGCATTATTTGTGCACCCATGTCAGTGACTTCCTGCTTTATAGGGCCTGAAACTGCTGAATGTGGATTCATTTTCCATAATGGCCAATGTTACCTTTTCTCACAGTGTTTTGGGTCATTTGTAGCTGTGAAGTGAATGTGATCATCAAGCCCCCCCCTGCTGTCAGCATGTAAGCCATCATACTTTTCTTTACATTAAATCTAGTCCACAAGCTGTTTGTGTTTCCTCCATATACATAATACACTAACTGTTTTGTCTCTTTTAAAGTTGATGTCTTAAAAAGCGGGTCAGTTCTTGTGAGCCACCAAAGTGCTCTCAAGGAGCATATAAGTATAACTGGAAATCCAAAAGTTTATGTCTGTGATGGAAAAGGTAAAGCTTTTCTATTACAATGCCACTAACCAGGAGCATTGAATGATGGCACATTTGATACACTTCCTTCAGGACTTTGAAAAGTAAATGGGCATTGAACCCTGCCTGTCTTTTTGGAGATTGTTTCATTAGTGTAGTCCCAAGAAATGTCCAAATCCATCACAACCAGCCCTTTAGTTGACGCCATAGTCCTTCAACTATAGTGAACTCAGTCACTTCAGTAGCCCAGTCAGATGTTAGATGTTTGACTGATCAGTTTTTGGGGAGGTTCCCAACATGACTTCTACCAAGAGCACAGCTGACTTTCTACTGATCGAGCAGAGTTTCAGATGTGGTAACAGTTATCCGGAAACCCAGACCAGTGAGTGCCTATTTTGACAAATGCATGGCCCTGCTCGTCCAAAAATCCAAAGAGAAACAAATCCTGCTCTCAGCTTGTTCTGAGGAAGTTGAGAATAGCAATTAAAATCACTCATTCGCGATGAGGACTTTTTCATCAAAGTCTGCTGTTGTTTCTAATTCACATTGTTGTTTTGTTGTTGTTTTTTTTAACCTATGAATAGCTCTGGCTGAATCACCAAAATGCTGGCTGTTTCATTCTGTCTTTTCTTTTTATGTCTCTTTTGCTCTTGAACAGACTGGATGAATGAAAACACTGGTTCTGTTCAAACGGTTGCTGCTGCTGCTGCTGCTCTTGGCTCTCCATAGGGTTTTGGTGACACAGTCCAAATTGCGCGTCCCCCCCCTCTTTGCCCTCCTCTCCTTTCTCAACTTCTGCAGGGTTGGTTGGTTGAATCAGTGAGCATTAGTGGGCGTGAGCATGTGAGTGTGTGTGTGTGTGTGTGTTGGTGCTCCTAAGGCGCATGCGAACTGAGGCCCAAAGGGGAAAGCCTTCCACACAGATCTAAGCCAGCTGCTCTGCTTTAAACAATTCATTGCAAGAAGAGTAGAAGAGAGGGGGAACCTTCATGCATCCCCGCTACCAGTGTGTTTAAAGTACACTGGTAGAAGACGAGGAAGCTACAAACAGAAAACAAGCTGCTACAGATAGTTGATGTAAATGTTAGCTGTAAGTAAAGGCTCATTTCAGAGGTCTTCTGCTTCAGATATACAAGACTCTAAGGGCACTTGCTGCCCTGAGAGGGGGGTGTTCAAGCAACCTGACCTCCAGGGCTAAGTAGAATCAGTTTGTGTGAAGCTCTGTGGAGGAGGGGAGGAGGCAACAGGCAACGGTTAGTGGGAGGTAGGAGGCCACGGTGGGGCTTCTGCACTGCTGAAGAAGGAGACGAAGCAGTCGCCAGGAAGCGGGAAAAGTGGAGGAGATGGCCACGGGAGAAATCACAACGCTTCCCTCTACACCTGAAGACGGCGGCAGCGGTGGCTTTCCTCCTGGGAGCTTCAAGGATCCCAAAAGGCTGTACTGTAAAAACGGGGGATTCTTCTTGAGAATAAGGTCTGACGGGGGAGTGGATGGAATCCGGGAGAAGAACGACCCCCATAGTAAGTACTTCCACTTTCCCCGTTCTTCTTCTTGCTTTACACATTTTACGAAGCTTCTTTATGTTCTTTTTAATATGCAACAGAAAGCAAATAGTGCACCAAAAAAAGTCATGGAAGAACTATGTGATTCCAGCTTACTGAGGTTTATTCTCCATTTGTAAACATGTAAAAATGAAGCATGTACTTAGGTCTATTTCAGGAAAACTGAACAGTATTCTTCATATTTTCTTAATCAGTGGGAACTTTGATGGTATATGCTTGATGTTTTTTGATGTAGATCACCATGCTGAGTCACACTGCTCACTCCGTGGCCTACGTCACACACAAGACAGCACAACATGGAGTTAAAAACCAGGATGAGTGAATTCCTGATTTAGACGTGCTGTCACAGTTAAAAAAAAAAAAAGAAAAAAGGGACGTGACAGAAGTTTCAGGATTTTCTATTATCTGGAAGTGGAAACATTAATGTACTTGTTTATCCTGGAAACCTGCAATACCCCTTGGTGCCTTGATATAACTGATTATTTTTAAATATGTGTCCTAAGTTGTTAAGTGGGAGGAGAGCAGGGGGAATGTGAAATAAGGCTTCTTCTCTGGAAAACATGTTTGTTAGTACAGATTATTGGTGAGGATACGGCATGAGGTTCCAAACAGGTGTGCCCAAAGAAATTCCTGATAAGGAACAGGTTCAAAGAGAGAGGAGCTATTTTTGGAATAATGCAATTACCCTTTAATTGAAAGGTCTCACTCAGACTTAGTTGTGAAATATCCTGAAATGTTAACACGGTTACATGCGGTGATGCATCAAAGTTGCGGTTTTGCTTTATTTACATTAAAAACTTCGTCGTAGTTGTACCCTGGGTTCAGAAAGGAATGAATCCATAATGAGTCATAAAACAGGACTCGACCTTCATCTAGCTTTGTACCACAATGGTGTCTTACAGTTAATGTGACCTGAGCTGTGCTGCATCAATGCTCCTTTTGTTAAAGCTGCGATAGCCCTGCCAGCTTTGTAGACAACCAGACATACCTGCCAGTTAGAGTTGGAAACATGTAAAAATCTTACCAAGTCTAGGATCCTGAAGTGGGAGTTTAGTGCTGAGACAGAAGAATCTCTTTTCTCTCATATTTGAGTTTTTTTTTTTTAACGTCCCATGCCAAAGCTTTCTAAGCATAGTCATTTTCAGATGTTATTGGCCTTACATCACTGACCCCAGGACAGCTAAAGATTGGACCACACTGTACACAGAACAGTCAAGAGAAGTTTTTTCAGTATTCACAATCACAGAGGGACGTAATATACCCAGTAAACATCATTCACACCACAGCACACTGAGACCAATTACGCTTTTTTTTTTCCAGGGGAGAACACCTCTTTGATCTGGGACCAAAATTATTTATTCATCAAGCTTAATTGTAGACAGATGGGGGTCTATCTGAAGTCTTAATGTTGGACAGATCCCCTAATTTACCTTGCCGATCCTGCTTCCTGTTTGTTGTTTTGACTTCATGCAAAGTATGCGCTGTTGGCGAGCAGCATTGTCTGTAAAAAAACAGTGGAAATGAATTCAATACAAGTTGACTCTCACACAGGCAACAGGTTGCTGATTCACATGATCACGTAATGTTAAAAGGATCATTCAGAATGTTGCTAACTCTGTATTTTTTGTGATTTTTAGCCTCTTTTAGCAGCAGTTGTTTTGGTTTTATGGTACATTAACTGTACGGTTCATTCTCACTGCTTTTGCCAACCTCATTTTCAGCCTTAGCAGGGATAAAAAAAAAAAAAAGCACTGATGAACCCACTGTCCAACAACAGCAGGAAATACAACCATACAATTACTTTTCTATTACTATTTTATTGTGAGTGAAGGAATCTGGTTGGATTCTCCTTGGATGTTTATGTCTCCTTTAAATAGACGTACTTCACTTTAGTTAAATATCCTACAATCAAACTACAGATGTTTTGTGCTTTTGCTTATTTCAGATATAAGCTTTTATGTTTTCCTCCTCAGTAAAGCTTCAACTCCAGGCGACCTCAGTGGGCGAAGTGGTCATCAAAGGAATTTGTGCTAATCGTTATCTGGCGATGAACAGAGACGGACGACTGTTTGGAGCGGTGAGTGAGCTGGGTTGTTATGTTTCCATTAACATAATCAGTTGGATAGTTTCTGTCCTGAAACCATCAAGTAGCATTTTCTGAAACACCTACAGCAAACGTCTTCTGGTTGGTAAAACAGTCAGTTGACCAAATTATTCTGTCATAACTTTTAGACTGCTGTGTTATGGAAACAAACTATTTACTAGTCATCTGACAAAAATCCTCCTCTCAGCAGAGGGAAATAATTAGGTTGAAACTGTCACAGTCATGAAGAACAAAAAAAAAGAAGCTTTGCTGCAACATTAGATACTCCCATGTCAAAATCTCATCCACTAGATAAAATATATGTGATTTTGTT
>JAUBNQ010000002.1:20710891-20730876 GCA_032353495.1 Ctenopoma kingsleyae
GAGTTATTTTGAGGGGACAGCAAATTTACACTGTTATACAAGCTGTAGACTGACTACTTTACGTTGTGTCAAAGTGTTGTATCTTCAGTGTTGTCCCATGGAAAGATATAATAAAATATTTACAAAAATGTGAGGGGTTTGCTCACTTTTGTGACATACTGTACATTTTTTTACATTCACCCAGGATTACACACAGTATGGCCATGTTGATATACACTCACAACCTCTCTCCTTTATTCTGTGTATTTTTAGTATTCATTTATCAGTAACTGCTGCTCACTGCACCTGTCACTATTTATGGCGACACCATAAATGTGTTGCGTCCATACTCTTGCCTCACACACTCTGCACTTTACTCACCATGTTTGCTTTTCCCAATGTTTTTCCTTCTCCACAATCAAGGGGGAATTATCTGTCTTCCGGAAAAAAAGAAGCAGCCCGCTAATTTTAGATTGACTTGATTGAGCTTGGAGGCCAAAGGGATCATACCCACATCCGTTGAAAACCAGGGATGCTAATTCTAACCATAACATAGCTAACATATGTTTTGCTCTCCCTAAGCACTGATTTGAGACCCGCTTGAAGCTGGGCTCCTGGGCTGCTGACTTCTCTTCTTTACCCGCTGCAAAGAACCATTCTTTTTTGTGGCATGTTTTGTGGGTATTGCCCCACCATCTGTATATTTATAGTGACCGGGTCATGACACATGTACATGGACTATTTGTTCTCTCTTAAGGACATGAGGCAGACACTTGCCAGTGTTCACTGTTTTTGTAAATTTGAATTTAGATACTTTATTGTTGCTTAATTTCTTTTGTTGAGTGTTGAACCTTAATTTGTTTAAACTGAATTTTTCACAAATCATGTACAAAAGTCATTCATAAATCTTGAGTAATGAAAAGAGATTGTTTTAACGGATATTAGTAGCAGACTACTAGCTACTTTCCATGTTAATCCCTGGGCACGTAGATAGAAATTGTATGCTGTAGAACTCCATAGATAACAAAAGCATTGTACATCAAATCTCAGAGGTTCTCATTTCTGTGTTTTGTAATTATTTATGCTGCATAGGAAATTGGAATACTACTATAGGATTCCCCTTGGAATTTCAGGGTTAGGGTTAGGGTTATTAAAACAGCTAAATAATGTAACAGCTAAACTGTAATTTTGAAGGATTGTAATTTTATAGTTTAGCATTTTATACCTTCACACTATAGTTTTCTTGAATTTACCAATGTTTCTCTGTAATATTTTTCTAAACAAACAAGGTGTGCACACTGTCCTGAACTGTGGTATGTCAAAATCTGACACCTTATCCGTCAAACATTATTAGAGGTTTGTGACCACCAGCTATACTCCAGAAATGGCATAAAGAGCATAACGAATGGTTGGACTCTGTCTTAGGCATCTTCAAAGGGAGCCTGGTAATGACAACGTTGCTAGCATTTTCGCCCTCAGGGTCCACTGTGTAGATGCTTAACTGTGGCTAACTACCAGACCAATTACTTACAAAGATGACCCTCGGAAGAGACACTTGATGCTGCTGCCACAAAAACAATCCTAGCTCCCCCACATCCACCCGCCTGTTGAATGTAATAGCTCTGACCTAAACCCTAATCCACTATTGAATGAAGCCCCGAGGCCATTCTCAGCTTCAAATCATGATTTGTGTCGCCACTTTTCCTGTCAAGACTTTGTTATTGCCATCTTTGTCTTGGGAAGTCGACATTTTACAATGTGTTTATTGGTGGAGGGGATTTGACAAATATAGTTTTCAGAGTCTTTTTCTGTTTCATGGGAAAAATGGGAGGAAGTCATTGTATGTGTCCTGTAAAGTTTGAACTCAAAAGCTCAGGGACAGGCAGTAGTTCACAGATGGGATATGGTTCCGTAAATTATACTTAAACATCCTTTTTATCTTTTCCTGAAATCATAGGTTTGTTAAACAAGGATGTTTGCCACAAAACTAATACTGGCTATTAGTATATTTGTGGACATCCAGACAGGAGACATTTAAGCATCTGATGTTTGTTTGCAAGTCACTGTCAAACAATGACTGTTTGTACATTGGCAAAGCCAAGAAATGTACAGTATCCTTTCTGGAAAATACACATAGCCCACTCACTTCATTAGTCTTCTCAAGCATGGTCGTATGGGAGGGATTTAACACAATCATAGTCGATAAGGCAAGTGAACTAGCTTTGAGACTAGCGTACTATCCATCATTCCCTAAGCATGCTGCCAAGTCAAAGGAGACTCCAATTCAGCTGGTCGAGCCATCAGTCATGTCTCATTCCTTGAGTCCTCTGCAATCCCCCCGGCTTAGTCCCCATCTGGCCAGTGGTTCTGTGCTAAAGCTGGGAGATGCGTAGGGTCTAACTCTTACACACTAAAGCATTACCGTCTGTCCAAGACCCACAGAGACAAGATGGTCACCAGGTGTCTTCCTGTCTTCAAAGTGTCGGCATCGTTAATCATGCCCCCACCCCTTCTGCGTCGCCTCACATGTGTTTTATTTTCCTCATCCCTCACCCCACATACACACCCTTACTCCGTTTTTCTCTGCCTCTCACTTTATTTTTGGACAGTCTGTCACCCAGCTGCGTTTCCTGCGGGGTTTATGTACAGTTTTGGCCCGATGGAACCACATTGGCTAAACAGCATGCCGTCTTAATTCAGTCACTGTGATTCACATAGGTTGGTGGGTAATATGGAGGGGGATAATTCAAGAAGCCTGTCAGTATAGGCCCAGAGGATACTGCTAACCCTCCCAACCTCCCCTTTAGCCCCCAGCAGACTGCTGTTTCGCTCTAATGTGGCCACTTTTATTCTCAGCTCCCCTCCTCCTTGGTTCATCCACTCCTTCAAAGGCAAATTTATCTTTCATCTATCTTTGCTAATAGTATTAACACAGCTCATGCTTGTGAACACAGCCTCCACAGCTGCAAGGCCTTAAACTGCTTCAGAGAAGAAGTGCTAACAGACTTTTTTTCTTGTAGGAACAGGGAAGGGTATTTATGTCTTTCAAACCTATGCCAAATATTTGCAGTTTACAAGCCCGGTGGTACTGCAAGGTATGGTTTTCTTTTAACAAACAGGAAGTTGTGACTGCGTGATAGGTTGATAAAACCTTATGCTTATATCTTTTCGTAACCCAGAACACTTGCAGATTTGTGTTTGTGGAGCTCTGTCTGTTCTTTTTAATCATAAAAATACGCACATCCTTTTTGTCAATTTAACTGTTGTCTGTGGTTCATGTCAAGGTTGGGTCTTTTTGCTACTTTGGAAAAGCAAATTGAGTTTAATTTGGCAGGTTGGCTGCCGAGGTCCACGTTTATTAACGGCGTGGAGGATGCACTCTTGATGCCCTTGCTGACGCAAAACCAAGCAAGTAGAAAAAGAACTTTTTCCTCTGAAAAGCACCAGGGGGACTATTTCTGTAGTTTTAAATCATTAAAGAGGGGATTGGGCTAGAGAAAGGGAGGGGGGTGGTGTTCAGTTGTGAGCAGCAGACTGTTTCACGTGCCAGATCTGTAATGTGTTCCTCTGGGCTGTGAGCTGGCTGAACTCTGGGCTGTGGCGCTCCGGGAGAGGAAGTCCCTAGCCTGGGGAGCTTCAGACATCCTGTTTTGGAGTGCCATTGGCCAGAATTGGGGTTGTTGCACGCCACCTGCAGACTGTAGGATCACATCTGCCAATAGACTATGGATAGCAGCTGAACGTCACACACCTCCTGCAGTTTGGCTCAAGTGGCTTCTCTTTGTCTCACCTCCAGTCCCAATTTGTTTGTGTTTATACTGCTACATCTAAAATTTGCTTTCCAAACAAACAAACCCATTGTTTAAGAGAACTGTATAAACTACAACAGACAAAAAAACTGATATTCTAAATTATTTCAACTTTCCCCCCATGTGCCCCATTTCACTCCCGTCTACCTTGTTTTTTTTGTTTAATCTTGGACAGGCTCTGAATTTTATGTATTAACATTAGATCATTTTGAAGTAACGTGTCTTTGAAGTTGGCATAGAAATCATTCCTTATAAAGGAAGTGTACATGACTGATATAACATGTATTTTATGTTCCTAGTAATTTTGCGCATCTTGAATTTGTGTTAATGTTTATCATTGTGTAAATGTGACACGTTGAGCAATGTACACTATAGCTCACAATACATTTCTGTGCAGTCACTGCTTGGTAAATTGCTTTTCATATGTATTTCCCATATCTATTTTGTACATGCATATACACACTACACAAATACACACTATTCCAGTAATCACACTCTGTTTGTTGGGATTATCCTTGGATTTTAAGGATTGTCTTTGACTTTCATTGCATTAGTAGTCTTTGGTCATCTGATCAGACCAGTTCTCTTTGTTCTCAGAGTCCCCAGGAGCTGGTAGAGTAGGAAGTTTGGTGGAGATAGCGCTCCCTTGGTTGTTACTATTTTGAACAACAGGATAGGGTTTGTGTCTGTCTCGACCAACAACCACCCCACTCCCTCCTCCTCCTTCCTTGATTGGCCTGGTCTGTTTATTTAGAGTCATTCTCACCAGGCCAGCTGCATTTTAGTCTTTCCTATCCAAATGGCCAGCATGTGACCTTTTTCTAGCCCATGCACTATCAGCAGGGGTTATTCTCGATAAAACTGTTAACTACTATTAACTATTCCTAAAAAGATAAAACAAACAAACACAAAATGAGACACAGATGAGCCCAGGAATACCAAAAAGTTAGTAAGAATATAGAAATCAACTATGTTAGGTGACAGAGGTCTGCATCTAAAAATGCATGTAAGTGTACTGTCTGTACAATACTTTTCACAAATCCTTTAAATCAATGCTGGCAGGTTACACTTAAACCACAGCATATACAGTACTACGCTCACAGGTCCGAGCACGAGACAGGACCGACGGATTGTTAAGATGTAAAGACTGAATAACAGCATTGCTTCTGAAGTCATATCAATATTTTAGTTTTTTTTTAAATGAATGTGTCTCAAATGTAATCTTAGACAGTGTTTTCCCAGTTACCCAGTTATCTTGGGAGGCTTTTTGCTGTTTTTGTACTTCTCTGGTAAATAGAGTGCACTCTGGTGACTCAGGCACACATTCTGTCATATATATATATATATATATATATATATATATATGCAAATAAAAGTACTGCTGTTATAGGACTGTGAGATGCTCATCTGGCATCCCTTAACTGGCCTGAAAAATCCTAAATGCTGTGAGGGCTCAACTTTTAACCCCCGGAAAGCACCAATAGACCTTATAGCCCAACTTCAAAGGGTAGCACATCAAACGAAACCAGGCACATAGGTGGTCAGTTGGGATAAAAAACCTTCTCCATTTGTCAGTCCAATTACTTATATGCATTGTGTCCCTATTAAAAACAATGTTTTGTTGAGGGAACACAGTGGTGGCAGTCAAACTGCATAGGTTTGCATGCATTACTGTTAGTAACAATCACCGCCGGTGCAGGCTGCATGAGCTGCTGTGCCAGGAAGTAATCATGCAGAATATGAAATGTTATGTCATAAATAAGGGCTTCCCCCCTCCACAAAAAGAAAAGATAAAGAAAACATGTGTTTATCTGTTTTATTCCCTATCTTTTGACTCTGTCTGTCTATGTACAACCCCTACCCCCCATTCTCTAACCCTGACGCTAGCTTGTCTGAGTGGCCTTTTGCCATGCATTCCTCCCTTCCCTGTTTGGCCTCTGTCTCAGGAAGTGGCCCAATTAGTGGATAAACACTAGGGAGGAGGGGTTGAGGATTTTGGGGGGTAGTAGTGGTGGTCATGGGTGGGGGCACCAATTAGGACTCTATGGGCTCCAGGATCAGGTCCTGAAACTATACAGCAACTCCCACCCCCTGTGCCAGTACACTGCCAGCAAAAGAAGCATAGATCTGTGATCAGGGAGAGGAGGTTAGAGCTGTGGGATGCGAGTGGAAGACTAACAAATATATGAATAACTAAAATTCCCGGACCAAGAATTTTGAGTAGGATTAGAAGTTACCATCCTTTGTGCATGGCCACAGTAGTTACTATCAAGGCCACTATCAACAGCTGATGCTCATTTAATTCATAAAAACAGGAAAAGGTTCAAGGCACTGTTTAAACACTTGATCAAAAATTACATCTCTTAATTTTATGTGCCAAGAATGTTATTGTTTAATTAACGTTTTATTTTTTTCCTTGTTTGTCCAAATCTCTGTGCTGTCATGCTGCTCAGTTACACACACAGACACACACAGACACACACCAAAAAAAGCTATCTTCTGCCACAATGTGAGCAACAGCCAGGAAAAAGTCAATGGTGATCATCTTGATTCCAGCAAACACTGAATTTCAATGTTGTTTTCGACTCTGCATGAAGGATTTTTAAACATAGTAGAGAAAAGGTTGATAGTCGCAGTCTGAGATTCCCAATTGTTTATGCAGTCTTTAATACATTACATAACATATTGTAAGTTGCCAAAAAAAAAGAAGTTACAGAATAAAGAGCAGCTTTTAAAATTAAATTGAACTGTTGGTGTGTCTCGCATTGAAGCTTATGTGAGAAAACTGTCCAGTCAGAGCAGCATAAAGCATAATACTCCCCCAAGTCGATAGATACATGGATAGACAAATTTAAAGAGATGCCTTATTAATTGTTTTCACATACAATTTTGTGTAATATTAATATCTGTTTGATGACCTGAATGATCAGGAAGTGGGCAAATACTTTTTCACAGCACTGTATATTCAGCATATTGCTGGTAAAATGTTCTCATCTGGAAAAAAGGTTTGAAAAAAATAGTAGAAAATGATACATTATCTTTTGCCAAAGTGGATTTCAGTGATGGAATCTGCCTTTCCACTTTGAGCGTGCTCTTATTGGTTGGATTTGTCTCAAGTGAGGTGGTACATGTATTTGTGGTTTAAACTATCCGTAGATTGACTAGTGGAGAATGTCGACATTGTAGCCTCAGGACAGGGAATCTACAAATAGCAACCATAATTAGGCATGTTTATGATCAAATGAAACCACATAATTTATAGTTAATTTCCTGTTGGGCTTGGTAGACATGTCCTTTAAACAACAAGTTCCCTGTGTTTGAATCATTTTTGTATTTGAAACTACTATATATACTTCTTCATCATAGATGATCACTACTGAGGTCACAGCCAAGATGCGAACTGTTTGCTTGTTCGTTGTGTGTGACTACATTATGCCTTCAGGAAGGGGAATCATCTAAATGTATAAAGTGTACAGTCAGATAATTGTACAATGTTTATATTCATATCTTCCCCCTCAGATTACAGTGGAATGCATTTAACAATTTTCTAAAATGTGATTTACAGGTGACACTGGCTTGTTGTGTGCACATGGTTAACTTCAGTAAGCACTTTGACATATGACACTTTCATTACCCCAAGGTAAAAACTATTGAATCTGCCTAGCATGTGAAAACTCAGGTTGCAGAGCTTGACTTAATATCACTCACTGCCAGGTATTGTTTGGATTAACTTTCGTTTTCTTATCTTGTTTCACTATCACTATTAATATGGTTACTCTAGATCTATAAAATGCAAGTTAAGGCTGAAGGTTTGTGTATTTAATAACTCCTCAGTGAATTGGGGTCATCTCTGCCCAAGTCATCACAATCACATGCTCAGTTTTTTTGCCAACCAACTTTTGGACATGGCATGCCATCCAAATTGAGTTAAACCAGTACTTCTGTTCTATGTCCTCTCTTTGACTAAACTCACTAATTTGATTGACTCAGCTATCCCCTTTCCATATTACAGTTATTTCATCTGGCAAATATGCACTCTGCATTCCATCTCCGTCAGCGGTGGCACATGCTGCTGCATTTCCCTAAACAGTCACTTAACCAACAGTGCAATTACAGTCCCTATATGCCCGAACAGCTGGAAAGGATGGTTAGATAAACAAATGTTGCTCGGTAGGTACAAATTATAGATGTATGGTCAAGTTATAGATGCATGGTTCATTTTCAGTAGAGGTTTTTAATATTGATGTGTGCTGTGTTGCTAGCATGTCTGAAAATGTTTGCATTCTTATTGAGATAGCAGGAGAGAGACCTTATCAGGATATGTGTTCTCTTCTTTTCCCTGGTTGGTGGTTCCACATTTTAAGAGTGTTTGTGGAACAGATCAGTATACCATATGGCTGTCAATGTGGATGAATTACAGTGAGCAGTTCCTTTGAGAAGTACTGAGATGCAGAAGATAACTGGAAAAGCAGTTTCCTTGGTCCTCTTAACACAGTGCACACATTTAACAGGAGATTTTTTGCTAGAAAAACATAAAAGGTAGTACGTTATTTGATTCTGGGAGCTGTGTGTGGACATAGGTGATACTGGGACAATGTCAAATTTAAATCTGCTGCATAGGTAGAAGAGAAATGTCTTGAACAGCACATAGTAGTCATTTTAATGAAATCCTAACTGAGGATATTCTGATGAAGAATTACAGTTTTCCATGAACGGGGCCAGTTGACAGGTCACTGTCTTTAAATGGTGGTATTAACATTGAAAATGCATTTGAGATGACAGAATATTATGGAAAGCATCCACTGTGCTGACTGCACAAAGCAGAAATGCTTCATGAACTCCAGTGATTTGGTAGATTAAGATATCCAAGGCACGTGTGGCACCTTGTGGTCTTTGGGGACAGAAGAAGAAAGGGTTAAAAAGAGAGAGATGGGTTGTTTGACAGTGTCAATGAAACTAAACACAGGATATAAGACAGTAAGTATTGTATTATCTAAATAGAAAGAGCACAAGGCTTGAAACAAGATCTCCCAAATTACACATCACAGTGTTTGGTACATAAATAGTCATTTCCGCACACAGACCAAAAAAGAAAAAAAAAAAGCCTCCCACTGAAAATGGGATTCCTAACTGTAAAAGTCAAGCTATTTATGGTATGCACTGCTTTCCTCCCTTGAAATATCTGTGCCACTCTCTTTTTTTCTTTTTCTGTTTCTTGATGGACACTAAAAGCCACCTCCAGTCGAACTGAGACACTCTGACAGGCAAATAGTCGCTCTTATGACAGTGATGGCTCGTCTGTTGTCATAGCAGGGGGTGGAACCTCATACAGACATATTGTAGTCCCCTCTCTGAGAGATTTACAGGGCCTGAAGTGCTGTGGAATTACAGTAGAGTGGGGGCCTCCTGTGGTGAGGGCCTCAGACACAGAGAGGCAGGCTGGGTCCTGGGACAGGGGCTCTAAAAAGGTTGCAAGTTATAAATACTTGACAGCGCAGTAAAACTGTCACAGTCTTCCTGAAGCAAATGCAGTCGTTTATGAACACTTATGTATATACAGTACGCACACACACCCGGGCCAAATGTCCAGCTCTGGCTATTTCTCCCCATTTGCCTGTTTTCCAAGCAGTGGTTTACTTCCTATGTAAACAGGAAGTTGGATGGCAGAAAGAGCATCTGAACGTTTATAGCTGCCATGCTGCATACCAGGCTTCATTTTATGTTCGCATGTGTGTATGCATTTGCGCTATGAGCTGATATTAACAACGCAGTGTAATCACACACGTGCAGTTCGAATGACAACTTTTAATAGCGTGGGTTGAGAGAGGGATGAACATGTTGTTCATTTCCCACTGACTGTGAAAGAGGGTAACTTTGACTAGTCAATGATGTTAATATTTAGTGACTGTGAAGCCATAGCATTTGTTTCACATTGTTTTTACTATACCGCCATTAAAACTACTCTGAACCATCTTTCCATTTCTGAATGTACAGTATGTGCATTTGCTGCTGCATGTTTGTTGGACCAACTGTCCAAAATAACATCAGATCATATGTTCATAATGTAAGTCAGAATGTTCATTTTTGACTAATCAGATAGTAAGAACTACTTACTACTACTACTTTGAGTGTTCACAAATACAGATACAAAGTATGTGGAAATCTGACATCCTAAACCGCCAACTCTTATTAGCTGTTTATTATGACTGAATTACTTTTAGACAACTTTCTTCTTTGTAGCACATCTATCCTGTGGCATTTGTTTTAAAAAAATGTTTCAGTTCAGTTGTGAATTTCTGAGATGTACAAACAAATAAATGTCTGCATGTTTTAGCAATTTCAGGCAAAATTGTTTCCTGTGCGAAAACAATGGTAGCCAGAACAGCCGGATGAATGTCGTGTTGAGTTATTGTATTGTCAGTGAGTTATCAGTGTTGAGCAAAATTTCACACATTAGCTTCACCACCATTTATTTTAAAAGACCAAACAGCAGATCAGAAACCAGTATATGTGAGCACACCCAAATGCTTCATTAAGACTTGTTTTAAAATCAAACAATGTAGGTCCTGTACGTCGGCCAAACTGCCTCTCGTGTTTTATCACTGTAATGACAGAAAGCCATAACAGACCGTAGCCTAAACTGATGTGTCAGCCAAATACTGAAACCAAGAAGGCTTTTTGCTGTTGAAATATCTAAAATAACAGGGCCAGAACCAAGATATAAGCAAGATCTTCTGTTTTTCATTAGGTTATTTAATGCAAAGTTTGTTTGACCCTGTGCAGTGCATGTTAAACCCTCAGCTTATGTGGAACCCAGCCTCAACACAAAGCAGCTTGAACAGAGAAGCCTCCCAAATATCACCTTTTTGATTTTTGTGTGGATTTTTAAAAGATGTATGATAGTCATAATAAGAAATATGGTGACCGTACACAGTGAATTCAAGGTGTTTGTTAGGCTATTACATTCTCAGGCAAGAGTAGATGTAATGAAAGTGTCATAATTTAATCTTTTATGTTGTTTTTAAATTTATTTAAAGTTATTTTAAGTTTTTGCTTCTGCTTGTGTTGTGCGTGTTGTCACCTCAGAGAACATTAAATGTATTTTTGTCAAATAAAAAAAAGTTCAAAAATCATTTAAAGTTGAACACCGAAGGTTCTCATAGTTTTTCAGGTTTTATCAGGACATGTAAAACAAGATAAACCACAAATCCTTTCCTTTCTTTCTTCTCTTATTCTGTGTCAGGCACACACACACACACACACATATATCTATGTAATATGTTCCCATGTAGCGAGTAGTAGAAAGAAGTGAGGTGGTACTGGTTGAATGGAACATGTACATGCAGCTCCTGCTCTGAATAGGACTTCCTGGCGTGTGAAAGGCAAGCTGGGGAAGGAGGGGAGGGATGAAGGGAGTAAGTAGTGGAGTAAGGTGGTGCTGGTATAGTAGTGGGGGGCACCTCCTCCTCTTCCTCTTTCCTTCTCCTTCTGAAAGCCTTGTTTGCCGTTCTTGTGAGCACCCTTCTGAAAAGGGCGTCAACATGGGAGGCAGGGGGGAGGAAGAAGGGGAGGAGTGTGTGTGTGTGTGGGGGGGGGTGACAATGAGTTGAGGAGGACCACATCCGTGTTTGCCAGGTGTTCCTTTTGTGATCCTCACCTTGCACTCAAGCATGGAAGGCGATAGAGGAAAGAGAACAGCAGGAGAAAAGGTGGAAAGAGATAGGAACGGGAGGGGGACAGAGAGAGAGTGTGTGGGGAGGCGTGCATACACAACACACACACACACACACACACACACACACACCACACTCGCACAGAAGGAGAGAGAGAAATAGAGATAGGGAGAGGAAAAAAGGCCCTAGATCCCGCCATTCTTTCACAGAGATAATCTGCAGCAAAAGTGCTCCAAACATGAGGTTTGTATGTGCGTGCATGCAAGCACATGCACGCACATTTGTCTTTCGGTGGGTGTGTGCAGCTGCATATTTATTCAGCGCAGGTTCATGGCTTTTATGCACGCTATTATGCTACAGTGATAAAGCGCTTTTCCACAGCCCATCAACAATGCCTTATCAAAGCCCTAATCACAACCGGGACTGCAACAGCTTGCTAAACCTGAATGCACACCGACTACATGATAGCACCACTTTTCAGTCCTTTACATCCTGGAGACCCCCCAAGTCAAGTCAGCTCAAAATGTATGTATTACTGTAAATGCTATTAGCAAACAGGTTTTTCACAAATGACTACAGAGGACATAAATATAGATAATGGGCACAAATGAGACCAGGGACCCTCATCTGAGAAAGTTTTCGCCTAATGATCTTTATCTCAGAAGACCTTTGCTCACAGAATGGATTTTACACAAAATTGCAAGCAGATGGCAGCCAGCAGAGAACTTTTTTTTATTGATGTACTGCTAAAGCACTGCTCTCACCATCCATAAGAGGAATTGTTTGTGCAATCTTGCAGCAGTAATGTTGGGTAGTTGCAGTAATAGGAGAACTGTTTAGTCCAAATTGGAAGTGTTCTCATGGGCTTCCAAAATGCTGCCAGAGAGGCAGCTGGCATGGAAAGGTTCTGCCTTTTGCTGACCACAGTTTGATTCTCACTTTGAATACCCGACCTGGTTTTGGCTAAAATCTACAATCAGTTGGGTCTTTTCTCCAACAAATTGTGTGAAAATATATGTATGGTTTTTGAGGAATTCTGCTGGCGACAAGGAGAAACGGAAAAGGAAATAACATGACTTCCTCTGATAATAATAAAGTCTGATTTTTATTTGCAATTAACTATTTATACGGTCATTTCCTGTTGCTCATATATTACAGTTGCTTTGTTCATTAAGTTATTTTGAATACACACTTGATTGAATTAGTAGATCCAAATCTGACTGGAGAGTCAGAGACTTGTTGTTGGAAAACCATTGACTTTCAGTTTGTAGCTTGTTAGTTTTGGGATTAAGCAGTTGACAGCATGCAAAAAGACCAGTTTATCTATCTTTAGAAACCATGGGTTGTTGTTTTCCTGCCAAAGGGAATCACCTAGATCCGGGGCTCTTACACAATCAGAGGTGCGGTTAGTTTGTTGATTTCACCTATTTATTTTACTTCTGTTCCATGCACAGGTGAATTGGAAAACATTGCTCTCCACTTGCAATAGCCCACCTTGTCACTGTCTTTTTCTACAGTTGAACATTGTACATCTTGGGTGTAATCTGTCAAAATACAGTTTGTGCAAAAGATGTGAGTCATGAAAAATGTACCTTGTTGCCAGATACAGTTTCTAACATAAACTTTCTCTGTATTATTTCTGTGGTATACTTTTAATGATGCAACACAGGTCTGTTGCTATAAAATGCCAATTATGAAGAGCCGGTTTCAAAGGGCTTATTCATGAATGAGTTAATATGAAAGTTTTAATATGGATCACCTGATTGCCAGTGTTGAAGTACTTAGCATGCAAAGTCTCACAGTTGAAATAATAAAAACAAACATAATTGGAGTCACACGACCTAAGCACTCTAGCCACAAGATTATGCCTTGTTCCTAACCACTGTGACTAAGTCTGAATGCGTTCACAGCACCATTCATGTCTCGTAGTCCTGGAGAGCATGATTCAATTACCAGCAGCTTACTGTAAGACAAATACAGAAATAGACTGGTGGGCGGTGTTGTATTTCAGTCCATGTACTCAAGGTCAGAATACTGTAAAATAATATCCCCTTGTAAAAGGAAGGATATATGTCTCTGCAAACAGGGCGTTGCTGAGTTGACTGAATAGATAGGACTGATTCTAGTGAAAGTATTACTTTAGTATTACTTTAAATGCCTGCTGTTGATCGGTCAGCTCACTTTGATTGATTATTTTTTATGTCGGCATCATACGCTCAATGTTCCCAGTTCACATAAGCCATAAAACATACGGACATCATGTTGGAGTATTCCTCAGTAGTTTAGTACTACACATATTACACTGTTGGTGTTCCTAGGTTATACAAGTGTTACCGTGTTTCACTGTATTGCTCTATAGGACATGAAACATGGTCTGTGTTATCGTTTGCCATATATACAATAAAGTCTCAAGTTAGCTTTTTTTTTCTTTATCAACTTATGCATATCAGTTTTTGATTCTCTTTGCTATACAGACAAACAATGCCAATACCAAAACGGTTTAAGCTTCTACCTATCTGTGTCATGTTACCTAAGTTACTGAAGATGCAGAGAGATAGTCGTGAGCAGCTGAGTTGAAAAGAGTTGGGCTAATGGTCGACTGAGCCAACCACAACTACAGCACTAATTAACTATAACATTTTGCCTATGTATATACAGTTTATCTATGGCTATGATGCTGTGATGGCTCTTGATCCATTCTCTAAACCCCCTTAATGAATCTTTGCCTGAGTGAAGGATGTCTAGGATGCCTCAGTCCAGTGACCTTGTGTGGCTTGTGGCGCTGACCTGTCACACCATATCCATTTCCAGCATCCAATCTCATCCAACGAATGGCAGAGCTCACCCTCCCCCCTGGCCGTCGCCATGGAGACAGCCAGTCTGACCTGGAATGCCACTGTTGAGCAGTACTGAGAGTTTTACTTCTCTTTCAGAAGAGCTGAAAGTATCAATTAAGGCAGTACTA
The DNA here is from genome assembly GCA_032353495.1 of Ctenopoma kingsleyae. Classification (NCBI taxonomy): domain Eukaryota; kingdom Metazoa; phylum Chordata; class Actinopteri; order Anabantiformes; family Anabantidae; genus Ctenopoma; species Ctenopoma kingsleyae. The sequence goes on from JAUBNQ010000002.1 coordinate 20,725,318, forward strand.
GCCTCTTCATACATACCCCCAACCTCACCTCATCCCTACTCGGTCACATAACTCATGCAATCGGAACTCAAGAGGACACCAATTTGACCAGATTCCACTTCCTCAAATTGCAGGAAAACACACTTAACTGATGGACCCTCCCGACTTGACAGGGGCCTTTGTTGTGCGCCTTGACCTGCCCCTCCCCGCCCCGCGCTCCTCCCCTCACCTTCCTGTGGCCTGTCTCCCCTTCGTGTCACATAACAAGCTAAGAGCACACCTTTTTCCACCAGACCAGCAGGCCCTCAACAGGCAACCCTTTGACAAGCACAGGGCCTCTTTGGGCATCTGAAGGGCCATTCTCAAGGGTCAGGGACCACAGGGGAAAGTGTGTAAATGATACTTGATGCCATGTAAAAAGATCATTTGATCTAGATAGACAGACATACCTGTCAGCACTACAGAGAACTTCACTGCACTGAGCTAAATTAACTAGTAAAACTGTTGGAGCTGCACAGTGGCTGATGTAAACTTAACTACAGAACATAGTCTGACTAAACGTATGTTTACAACTTACATACAACGTAAGCATGTTGGTTTGTGGCCACACTTTTCTGATCATCTATCGATTGCATTTCCCTCCAGCTTTCCATGTACTCTCTAGGGGAACACACTTATATTTTCAGAACATCAGGTATATTACTTTGGAAAACAGGCCTTAACAGGAAGAAAAATGCTAACGGATGCACTCAGTCAACACCTTTTAAGATACCTGTTCTTTTTTTTTAAAAAACGTTTCTGCACAACCACCTTGTTTAATCTGTGTTTGTTGTTAATCTATGCTGCCATGTCAACTTAGACACTAACATTGGCTTTATCTATTTTCAACAACCCTTGAAACGGCAATAGTTAATAAGTGTGTAATCTTAACAACTGTACCCCACAATTATTTCGTTGGCCTGTGTGTGTTTATCTAAGGGTGATTCAGTGCTGTGAAACTGTGCCAGTGCATCCAGAAACCTTTGAGGTGTGTAACTGCATGTGCACTTACAGTTTGCTTTGGTTTTTCAATCTCTCCATCATCACTGAGAGACATTCCTCAATGCACCAAGTAAGGAGCGCAGTATGTAATTTGCACTGTCTGAAAGAATTATTCAGCTCGGCTCAGCTGCTCCAAATTTGATGGGAAGTTCCTAAAAAAAGATCAGTGATTTAGGAAAAGAGGTCAGTGATCACCACATAAATCACCTTTCCACGGCAAAGGATTGCCCAGGAGCAGATGTGTCTTCGGCACTTGGCACAGGATTGCTTTACCGGATCAAAAAAAAAGGCCCAACCCTCAGACCATAAACATGTCCTTCGTAACGGAGGCTACAGCAGCACAGCATGCCACCCTCCCTCCAGCTCTCCCTCTGGCCCTCCCTCATTCTCTCTGTTTCAACACATCCCGCTCTCAACTTCCTTCCTGCCCCACCCATTGAATTTTAATACCTGCCTGTCAAGTTTTCTTCTCTTTTTTTTTCTCTACCTACCCCCTCCTTCACCAGACCTTTGCTTCGTATCTAGTAATTACCAGAGCACTGAGAAAACCCTTTCATTTAAAGGATTGGCAATTATCTCAGTGGAACACAATAAAATGACTTCCCCTCAAGAGGAAGGGGAAGTTTGAGCTGCGGTACGCCACTGCATGTCGCACCGCCTTGCTCTTGAAGTGGGAGCAGAGGTGGAGGTCCTGTAGGAGGTGGGTTTTTTTTCTCAGTTTTATTTTTTTCCATCATCTCCTCCATCTCAGATATTTGCTAATCAAAGAGAAGTCTGGGGGGAAAGAACGTGGGTCAAGTGGTGGGACTTTATTGCCAGAGATTTGTTCACTCTTGTTGTTAAGTCACCACGTTTAAAATATGAACGCAGTTTAAATTGAAAAGGGTTTGAAATAGCTACCTTTAACCAGCCTTGATTTAGAGCCGTGGCCTCCTGTTCACCTCCAGGGGAATCTATAAAGTTGTTCAGGCCATTGTAAATAACACTTTTATGGTGCTATGGGGAGAGTTTGATACTAACCAACACCACTGCTTGGGACCAACACCACTGCTGGGTAGATCAGTCTGTTTTTTGCCCCCTTTTTTAGAGCAGCAGTAAATGATACTCTGACAAAGCATACAAAAATGTAAATTAGCATAAAGTTGTAAAAGCTACTATTTGGGAAGTGGGGAAAAGGGAGACTGTTACGTTTGGCTGACTGAACTGTTTTTAGTGTTTCAGGCTGTGTAAATGTAGAACGTGTTTGAGTTAGATCATAGAAGACGTGCTAAAAATGTGATCACTTAGCCAGATGTGATAATATGGGTAGTTGGAAACAGTAGCAGCCTGCACCGATCAGAACAGCAGTTTATCATATTGGGTGTCAGGAAGCCAACTTATTTTCTGTTGGCTTGAGTGCTCAAAGACAAGGATGTACCGGTCCAACTTTTTCCTCTCCTGACACAGATTAACTCAGACCATTTACTGATATTGGTCACGTACAGCCACTGGTATTTGGCTGGTATATCTCCACTATACTAACTAGTTTGTGGACAGTTTTCATAGGATCTGTTTCTTCAGTAGTAGGTGAATGCAGTATCTGTGGAGCACTCACAGATACAGTGACATTGCTTCTGGGCACATTGTTGATGTCTTATTAAGAACCTGCTTTTTTTGGTAATTTGAGCAATCCAAACAAAATGTCACTGCTCTGTACTCTTTGGCTGGAATCACGTGTGTCACAACCCAGACATAAAATGAAGGCCGTGCAAACTGCAGATACAGCTACATTTAAAAGTGTTCACTCCCTGCTTCGCATGTCCAATGAAGGCGTCCTGTTTAACTAGAGTTCAGCAGCATTTTGCTTGCATGGCTGCTGGTGTTAAGTTCCTACCCCTGAGTTGTCTCAGCATTGAACCAGCTTTGTGTTTTCACATGCTCCCCAGTATTGCTTGTACGCGCCTCGCAGCCCCACCTGTCGTTTTTGCCGCCGGCTTGGAGAGAGAGGCAAAGTTTGGCTGGAACAGCTGGTTGCCTTGGCAACACTTTGTGCCACTGCAGTGGATTGGAACAGGAACTGGCCTATCCATGTCAGTCTGCAGGCAGGATCTGGGCCATGCCTTGTGTTAACAGATTATCTGATTTCCATTCAGACGGCTCGGGTATCAGCCCCACTCCTCCGCTCTCTGGAAAAGCGACCCCAGCCAGCCTCTTTCTGAAAGCCCCCAGAGCCCTCCTCTCTTCTCCCGTTTCCTGTCTTAATTACGCACTCCTTTGTGCTGTTGTTTTTTTTTTTCTTCCTTCCCTCCTCCTCTCCTGCCTCCCCTTCTTCTTCTCTTGATCCTTCATATCGTCCCTATCGTCTGTCTGTCTGTCTCTCTCTCTTTTTTTTTTTTTTTGTGAAGAGATGGGGACCAAGATTTTGAAGTTTAAAGTCAGGGACCAGGACCGTCCCTGGCTCTTCCCCACCCCCACCACCACCAACTCCCACAACCCAGTTCTCCTTCTCCCTTCCATCGTCTCTCCACCTGAAAGGCAATACTGTGTTTTCGATGCATAAAAGGCTTGGCTCTGTCAACAGGATGAATCCACCAGGGCCCATGGAAAACATACTCAGAGCTGCAGCTACAGTTTCTCTGAAAGGGGAGAGAGGAGGAAGAAGAGGAGGGTGGATGGCTGAGTGAGGGAGGCAGCTGGAAGGGATTACTGTGCAGTTTCATAGGCAGCACAATTACAAACATACCAAGTGTTAACTTGGCTGTGCAGCATAACACCAATGATGATGCTTTGGTTCTGGAATTGGGACAAGCCTTGTTTTTTTTCGTGTTTGTATGCACGTGTGTGTGTGTGTGTGCGTGTGTGTTTGAAGAGGTGTTCACAGCTGTGCATAGTTACACACAACTCCTTGAATCCTTTCATACGTAAATTAAAGGTTCACAGTGAAAGAAAACAAGCGCAAAAAATAAGAATGTTGAGGTGTTGTAAACACAATGAGCATGTAAACCAAGTGGGCACCTCTTTTGTGACAAAAACAGGTTTGTCGCCATCCTGCACCAGATCCGGTTACCAAGCCAAGGCATTGAGGCGAGACCATGAGAGGGTGACCTTGTCTGTGGCGAAATCTGACACAGGTCTTCACATGCTGGGTGGGGGATTTTTTTTTCTCTCCCTTATTCCCTCCCACTGCTTTTCTCTGTCTTGTTATCTCCTGTAGTAGGTGGCTAATTACTCTGATGTAGTAGATTACATTTAGCATGCAGCTCATTGTTTGTGTGAAGGGCAGTAGGACATGAAAGCAGATATGGTTGAACTGTTTTTAAATAGATTCAGATAAGTTGAGAAAGCCACAGACTTTTGGGGAATTGCACAATTAGTTCACTTTACAAAAATATGCCAGAATGTATTTCACATTAGAAGTGGGTTTCTGCTCTTTTCTCCTCATCAAGCCTTAATGTAGTAGAAAACAAGCTGAATAAAACAGCAAGCTTCTTTGATGAAATATACTTCTGAATTCAGAGAAAGTTGTAGAAAAAAGACAAAGTAGACAGTAACCAAAAAATACTGCTCACTAATACTCACTATTACAACCTATAACAAAAGAAAGCCGTATTTTTATTGCTCTTGTCGACTGGTTTTAACAGTGTACTTCCAAATATAATCCTAGTTGCTTAACCTTCCCTTGACGGAGCAGCACACAGAATCTAACATATTTTTTAAAGACCTGCATTTTATATTGTCAAATTAGAGAAACCTTTGAATTTTACTAACTCCCTGCTGTATGTATGGAAAACGGTCATCTTCAGTTTGTTTTTTTCTTAGAAACAAAGAATACAAAAGGTCATATGTATCTAAAGTCATAAATCATTCTGTTCAATTTCACACAGCCACATGGAGACTTCATATTTACTGTGTGTAAACATTTTTTCCCCAAAGAGTGATGCACGTAGAGACTTTGCAGCTCAGTGTGTTCCTTAGCCACCATGTGCTGTCTCTAATTTCTGGTTTGTTTAAGTATTATCTCAAATAATTGATTGTATATGTGGTTAACAAGTGTGTAAAGTAGTGTGAATTGATGGTTTTTTTGTGTTAATCAAAACTGGATAAATCATTTCAGTACTACTTACTAAAAGCGTCATGGCTTGTAGAGTGATGGAGGATTTAGCCAGGTGAGAGAGTGAGGCAGACAGCACTGGCTGTCCTGACTTTTTCTATTACACCCCAGCCTTGGGTATTGTCTCACTCTACTGTTTTCTGTCTCTCTGGACACACACACACACACACCTACATGCAAAAACACATACTCCCCTCTCTCAGCCAGCCCAGTCTCAGCTCAGGATGAGGGTAAACAAGCTAATGTTTAGATTTCACGGAAGTGGAAACTGATCTGGCCGACTCAGATCTGTCACTCAGCAATGTGCATGTTTATGTTTGTCTCTTTGGGAAGTAGCTGTGAGTGGCAGCAAATGTGAGCATTCAAGTGTGTGTGTGTGTGTGTGTGTGTTGGCACACATACCTTAATACTTTGGTAATTGTGTTTGCATATTTAAGACCATTTTGGTC
>JAUBNQ010000002.1:20734259-20746854 GCA_032353495.1 Ctenopoma kingsleyae
TTCAACAATACATTTTCACGCTGAAAATCTTTCACGTTCTTTCCTCTCTCCTCTTTCTACTCACGCCAACTGGTCGAGGCAGATGACCGCCCACCCCGAGCCTGGATTTGCTGGAGGCTCTTCATTCGTTAATCAGTGCAGGGAGTTTTTCGTCTCCACTGTTGCCTAGTGCTCAAGTGGTACTTTTGGGTTGTCTACATAATTCTATACATACTTATATTTTGTAAGGTTTTAAACCTTACATTGTAAAGTGCCTTGCAAAAAACGTGTGATTTGGCTCTATATAATTACACAGAATTGAATTGAATTGAAATTAAAATGAGGGACACTAGGGGGTTAACAGCACCAGAGTTATTTGGTTCTTGGACATGGTGGCTTCGCCTGCCGGATGCAAGTTTGACTCAAGGGTAAAATCCAGAGTGAAAGCCTCTCATGTTTTTGAGTGGTTGCCAACTCACTCTCTCTCTCTCTCTCTCTCTCTCTCTCTCCTTTATTTCAATCTCAGTCTCTCTCTCTTGCTCTATCATCCTCTGTGCTCTGTTGTACACTTCCCCTCGCTTTATGATTTACTCTCTTTCTCCCCACTCTGTTCCCCCTCTGATCCTCTCCCACATCAAAATTAGGACTGACATAAAGCAGGTCCAATGTCCCTCTGAGCACAGTACTGGCTCGTCCAAAATTATGTCATCTTTTTAGAAAGATGTGGTGTGCAAAACTCGTCAGCTGACAGTCTAATTCTGCTTTAGTTGAAAGTCAGTAAATGTGGGATTTGGAGGAACAGAAAAACAGTAGAGTAGGCCTGTTTTCTACTCAACATACAGCAGAATGATGAACTGAAGCACATACTTTGAGAGCCTTTACTACAGTGAGGCTCCAAGAGTTCAGTTTGAGGCTTCTGTCGAATCTGATGCAGTTTACAAAATTCAGGATCACCTCAAATTTGCCTCCAAAAAGCTCCCTGAGTTCTTACCAGATGTAAAAGCCAGTAGCTGCACCTGAAGCTGAATAGAATATATGGATCAGCAATAAAAATGTCTTCATGGTGCGAAGTTGTGCACAGAGAGCACAGTACGAATCACTTTATCTGGTGAAATATTAAACTCTTGTTCAACAAAGACTGCACCTCATCTGAAGTGCTACTGACTTATCACTGTCATTTTTGTGAAGGCAGGCCAAAAGTCATGCAATTTAAGTAGTGATGGACATCTTTCATATTCATGTGTAAGATACCATATTTCACACAAGTGACATAGATACATGTATCACACAGGCTTGCCACAGATCGATGTTGCAGTAGGAAGGATTCTCGTTTATGAAAACAAACTCTCTCCCAACCCACACAGTACACAAACCTGTACTTTCATTCAGGTATGTGGACTGAGTGTGAAAACAGCTAAAGAGTTTTGTCTTTGAAACTGAGCTTCTCCTTAAAGAGGACGAGACATCCATCACAGCTCAAACTTGTCTTCCACTGGCTGCCGCATTCCAGATTTTAGCAGCTACTTTCACTGAGTTACCAGCATATTTACTATCTGAATAACTATGATTTCAAGAGGATTGCTGTTAATCTAAGCTATCTTAGATGCCCAACATTTACTATTATTTTGTCAGTTTATTTTATTAAATTCCCAAATATGAACTCCAGAATTAGACCTCTATGACCCGTCTATGAGCTTTCCGTTCCTATTACGCACTAGCGTTTTTTGTTTGGTGTGCGTTGTGCTTAAATCCAGGGTGGCCCTTCTCTGAGTCTCTATGACTCACCAAGGCCTCTGAGGATTGTAGACTGACAGGTTAGGAAACCACATACAGCAAATGCCTTAAGGCAGGCAACAAAGTCAACTCATGTCTCCTCAGGCAAGCCACGTATTCATCCACACAGCCTGCTATCAGGCTGAAAACTGGAAATAACACCAACAAAGAGAGTTTTTAAAGGAAAGAGATTTCTCCAGATGTGCAGGGAATAATTTAGTCATCGTGATTAGTATCATGAACCCAGTTTTACTTCATTTGATCTGAAGGGATTGAAAGGCATGGAGCAGATTGATCTTAATTTAGCTGCACCATGCCTAGGTGCGCTGTCTAAGAATAAAACACCTGAATTGCGTGGGCGTCCATTTGTAAACAGTTTGTAGCCATAGCTCAGAGCAGGTCAGATTGAAGTTGGCCAAGAATGTGCTCAGCAACAACGCTCCAAGGAGAAAATTCCCAGCATTCCTCAGTGGTTAGAGAGAGGTACTGGCCTTCACAGATAGGAAGTTGTCTGTCATTAGGGGGTAATCACTTCTTGAGGAGAATTGCATTGCCTGGAATGATTACTGTTGTTATCGGCAGTGAAACTTGGCTCAGAGAGAGCAGATGAGTTTTTTTTGTTCTCTCTTCTGTCTTTATGTCTTCTCTTTTTGCATGTTTTGATCTTGACTGATCCAGTGTAGGCCCCACTTGTTTTTCAGAAGCTTTTTCACTGTTGCATTGTGTTTGATTACACTCCACGGGGTAGTCCACAGTGCACATTCTCCCAGCTTTAGTAGTGTATAAATGTTTCAATGTTGACTTAAAGCTAGTTGGTATTTCTTACCTAGGGGCATTTCTAATTACTAATGGCTTATGTGTAATGATGCCTGTCATGTTAGTGGTGCAACAAGGTGGATACAATTGGTCATGCCGACTCATGTTAGAATAACAGATAATTTATCCATAAGTTTAGTTGATCCTGGTTTGCTGTCTCCCATGCCACTTATCTGTGTTTGTTTGTAGGCTTTTGGTTCTGTAGTCCTTTTGCTGTGGGTTGTCTGAATCCCTTGGTCTGGGGATTTGTCCTGTCTTCTTTACCTCCGTCCTGCATCTTTTGACTTTGTTCAGTCAAGCCGAGACTTCAGGTGAAGTGATGCTGTTACAAAAAGAGTCCTTCAGCACCTGCCTGGCATGCCAAGCCAAGTATTTGTGTCCCTCTTACCTTCTCCTCTCCTTCCCCCTCCTGCCTCTCCACTTATTCTCTTACCCCCAGCCCCAGATCCTTGAGAACAGGAAGTGTATCTTGTTAAGTGATGGATGGGCCCCCTGCTCTTGCTGAGAGGAAAGAGAAAAAAAGCCTTTCTTTCCCTCCAGGGCAGTCAGATGAGTTTAGCAGTCTCAAAGCTGAGGGTCGGCTCTGCTTTTTGGGAGAACCTTGGAACCCTTGAAGCCTGAGCGCCTGGAACCCACAGGCAGTTCTTCATTATGTGTGAGAAGAGAATTAACTGCTGATAAAGTAGCAGATATCATCTTTGCACTAAAATAATTTATCCAGAATCTAAAACAAACTAGGCAGATTTATGTGTGCTTACATACATTCTTGCATAGTGTACCTGCATTTGTTAATCAGAGTGCATGGCAGTGTCTGTCTGTATGAGTTATTTAGCCAGGGTCAGCAGGTTTGTGTTGGCATGCAGCCACCAGATACTTCCAGGGAGAGCAACTCAGGAAGTGTCCCTGGCACATCCTCTGCATAATTCAACATGCACTGCCCCAACTGGCTCGACCTGATGTGACAAACAACCATAGACTACAATCCCCACTCAACTTCTGCACTCCCACAAACTTACAATACTTAGTCTCATGTGTTATTTTACAGTTGTTTTGCATCTCACATCTTATCAAGTCCTCAAAGTCTCAAGTCTTTATGACTTTAATTTAACGACCTTTCCCTGATTTGAATCACGATGTTATCTCTCTCTAGCTGTTTATGCTGATGGTTCATCATCCACAGCAAGGCTCAGGTGTATGGAAGAATCCATAGACCTGAAACAAGAACATTTTCTCCCATGATCTATTGTTAGTCTATTGTTAGCAATGTCTTTGTTGTTGTTACCTAGGAGTAGCTACTAATGTTTGTCTCCACAAACAGATAAAATGCAGGAAAGTTATCTAGAAATTCAAATTACAGTGGGGAACTTTGAAAAAGCAAGCTAACACTTAAAGTTGCACCTCTTTGGAGGTAAGTGGACTTAAAATGTAATATGCAAATACTATTTGATGATTATGGTTGAGGTTCCAGAGTTCATTATTGACCTTGGAGACAGTAGTTGAAAAAAGCAGTCTCACCCCAAGGTCCACGTAGTTGCTGGAACTCTTGATTATAGTACTCAATCATTGCTCTGTTGTTAACGGTGTTGTAGATCATTTACTTTAGTTTTCAATTTTTTGAGCACTTTAAGGATGTCTCAATTGCTTAAATGGTTATACGTTGGAAACTGAATTGATTGGTTAGTTGATTTGGTCACATAAAATAGGGAACATGTCCATCACTAATTAAGAGCATTAAATTGTTTCTTTTCTGACTAAGGAGGCTGACTTGCCCGAAGGCTGGCAAGCTTGAGAGTGTGATATGTGGTGCATGTAGAATAGGAGGAAAATCAAAGTGATGACTGTGTAAACAAGGGTTCAAAGGTTGCTGTTCTGGTCCCTCCAACCTTCCCTGATCGCTCCTGACGTGACCTCCTGCATGATTTGTGCCTGCATATGTGTCCTGCTTTGTCTGTGCTGGCCCGGGGTTTAGCCCCACTGTTGCCTCTCTGGCCCAAAGCCATGGACTCCACTGTGTTTACAACCAGGCCTCACAGAGTCTTGTGAGAAGAACAGCAGTGAAACTGTTAGCTCCAGTTGATGTTTGTTTGTTGTTGATTCTCCATTGCATTGCTGAAATTATACTTGAATTCACATTGAGTGAAATAATTACGTATATTCATATGTCACTATTCATTAACCAGGTGGGTGGTTAAATTGATCCGCTCCCCTAAAGGTAGAATAGTATAACATACCACACCTTGTCACAAAAGGAGACACTCTGTCTGTGTTTGAGAGGCACCTGCCACTTCTCTCTATCGGCTTGAGTACTCAGAGACTGTCGTGGGGTCTCTGTGATGTGATCTGTAGGAAGTGGGGGTGGGGTTGTCTGATAACATCAACACTAGCTGCTCTCTGACTGCTAGAAGTGTAAATCAAAATTTCATAGTTTGATCCACAGTCCTGTCTAAAGAAGCATGCAATCCATGGTCTAGGCTTCAATTCCTATCGTTGCCGCAACAAGCAAGCGGTAAGAAGGTTAAAGGTCAGAGCTTTAGTGTCTTGGCAGTCTTTTTGTGATGCCAGAGTGATAAAAGGAAGTGCCTCCAAAGGTTTGAATAAAAGAAATGCATGTCCATTAAATCTAGCATGTGTTACCCGCAGCAAGCCAAAGGCAATGTCACTGATGCTTGATATTAATGTGGTGAGCCTTAACCCAACAGATGTGTGCACATGACAGTTTGTGAAATATGACGGATGTTGACTGTCTTCTTTGTGTCCCACAGGCTCTAATGCGTCCAGGTCGCCTCGACCGAATCATCTATGTGCCTCTTCCAGATGCTCCAACCCGGCGGGAGATTTTTTCTGTCCAGTTCTGTCACATGCCTGTGGCCCAAAATGTGTCTCTTGATGACCTGGTGACTCAGACCAACAAGTATTCTGGAGCTGAGGTGAGTTAAGTGTCTAACGAGTGCAGCAGGAAGAGAAAAGCAATAATTTGTATGTCTTATTTAGGCATCTTAATAACTGCTGACACACACACACACACACGCACAAAAACTGTGACTCTGGCCTGCATTGCAGAGTGATGTTACTGTGCTTTTCCATGATGTCTGTGTCATGTCTGTCCTGTGGCACAGAGCGCCCTCGTGATCTCAGAGTACACTTGGAGTAATCGTACAAACGCTCCTTTGTGTGACAGATTTGTCTCTCACCATTTGTCTGCCCCGTGATTCACATTGTCTTGGTCAGAGAAAGTGTTACCATTCATCCACTAAGAAACATCCAAGATACTAGGAAAGTCTAAGAAATAGGGCACAGCTTTAAAAAAGGGATGTGTCTACTTTTGACTAAATAACCACATTACGAAAACAAATGCATCACAGGAGGGGTTTGTCCAGTCACGGTTTTGAGTGTTTTCTGTATGGAATTTGGTTCTCTCTATCTCTATCTCTGTCTTGTTCTTTGTCAGAGAAATTGTGTTTGTCTTTGACATTCAACGTGACTCATAGTTCATACAGCACTTGACAGAAAGAAAAAAACATTCCCATAAGATCTACAGTATATCTTTTCCCTTCAGTGCTGCTAATTGCTGCATATTTAGACTTAAAGGTTTACAGACATGAGATGTCATGTAAGTGATCCGACATGCTCAGAAAACAATCATTTCTAAATGATTCCGATGCTGGTGTGCTTTGGCAGGTTGTGAAAACACAGATTTGATTGTTGTCCCAGTCATGCTTGCTGCGTGACATGTTTGTGAGTACCGCTGCACACAAAAGAATCTGTGATGTGTTTCTGTCATTTAACCGGCTGAGATAGAACAGGAGTCGAGTTTGCTTTGATCTACACCTCCTTAAAGACAGAGAAACCTAATTCTTTAAATTTGCGTCTTACTATAAGTGGGATCTTATATGAATACACATTTCTGCCAAAATACGGGTTCTTTTCACATCAGAAGTGTGTGTTAATTCCTGTTTGTGTTCATAATCTTTTTCCAAATTTTTGAATTGTTGGATGATCTGAAACAGACTAGCGCGAGACCTTCCTGAATCTGATATGGTGAACTGTACTACTCATACAGTCCTGACACACAGACCCAAGACCCACTGCAATGTGACCCAGTGCGACTCAGGTCAGGCGTTGGGTCTCGGTTACGAGGAACCAACTTAAGAACGGCTAAAGTTGAAGCGGGCAGAAAGGGGGCTGTCAAGTATTTCCACAAAGCGCAACTGAAGAGTGCGAGAACCTGATTCTGGTGGCATTTGTTTGCATTTAGTCCATTTAATATTACAGAGAAAGAATCTGAGAAGAAATTCTGTATGTTGTGGAAATCAAATCTGATCAGAACAGTAAGGTGTTGTAGTGTTTCTGTCTTTCATTTTGACATTATGATCCTCTCTAGGGCACACTGAGGTTATCCATAGGGCCTCCTCATATCCTGAGAGTACATGCTCTCCTGTGATTCCTGAGCAGGCTGCCCCCACTCAAAAAGGCAGCCTAAAGCAGGCGTACACCTGGAGGAGGTATGCAGTAAGAAACCAATCCCCCGCTATCAGGTGTTAGGTTTGACATCGGGGTTTCTGGTATAGTGTCTCATCTGTGGAATGAAGGTTTGCAGTCACTTGCCGTAGAGTTCTCTAAACCCTGCAAAAAATTCAAAGGCATGCCACAGTGAAGCTGATAAGAGATCACAGGTGAAAAAAAAGCCCAGTCTCACCTGTGTGCATATTATATTTTACATACCAGCGCTATAGATCAAATTAGATTAGATGAAACTTTATGCTTCCCTGTTCACTGAGGGGAAGTTTGAGAGAAAACAGGATGCAGATAACAGAGCAGCACTGTACGGAAGATAATGCGGTGTTTACAGGAAAAGAGCACCAAGGGACAAATGCAACAAATCAACAAATAAATAAACATGTGAATGGTGGAACACGCTTCGACTGTTGACTGGTCACATCTTGCTCTTCAGGCAGGAGGTTAGAAGTTTTAGCGCTAAAGACCTTTTATTAGCACCATGTTGTTTTGGTTTGAAAAGCTCAACAGATTCTCTTTTGTACTGAAAAAATGATATAAATAAATCTATATATTTTTTCTTTCTGTAAAGGAGCAAGACACAGGAAGACACAGAAGTTGTTTATAAATTGGATCTATTTGGATATAAATTTTACACAATATGTTTATTTTCAAGTATTTTACTTTACTACAATTTAAAATGCCCCCGTTACGGGGGAAAAAGAGCTTCCATGAAACACTTGATAGGAAGTAATGTGATGTCCTGCGCCAAAACAGCAAAAGTTTCTCGGTCCAAAAAGGCTTTTTTTGGCCATAAATGTGGTGATTTAGCTTCCAACAAAAACTCTGCATCCAAACTATGCAAGCTTGTGCAGGTAAGTTAATAGGTATAGCCACTGAATTTTAAATTTATATGAGGTAATAATCAGCAGCTTTACTGATGGTGGTTCACAGGATTTTGGTAACAAATTGTTAGCTGGTTTTTATGTAAACCTGGTCGTCTATCAAACGTTAGCTTATTAGTTTTGCTTCCTTAAGCTTAAACTACATCCATAGCAGAGACATTGACATTCGGTTAGTGCTACATTTATTTGACCTCACACCTGCCAGAGGTGGGTGCTGTGCCATGTAGGAATACAAAGGGATTTTATTTATTATTATTTCATGTTTTAATTTGTTAGTGCATTTTATTTAGTAAAGGAAAGGCGATTTGAAATAAAAAAAAAACATATTATAAACATATTATGTGGGTTCCTGACTGGTCCAGCCTCAGGGTCCATGCTTTGGCTTAGTCATTAGATCACGTTCCACACAAAAGGTCAATAAACACACAAATTATTTCAGAAACCGTTAAAATTTACAATAGCGCACTGTCATATGACAGCTTAATGAGCTGAGCTTCTTTATTGCTCAGCAATGTGATGTTTTTATCTTTACCCAACTGTGGTAGAGGACAAAAATAAGTAACTAGTGTGAGTTGTTTACTCAAACTAAATTGAAATACTGAAGATAATCTTTCTTAATTGTACTTACTTACTTACTTAAATACAATTTCAGTTTAGGAACAAAGAATGTTTGAGTAAAATAATTTAGTACTCTGTTATAGATGAATATGAGAATACCTCTTTTCTTCCTGTCAACAAAGCAAAACATAATTTTCTGAGCATCTGTTGATGCTCTTAAACATTGAATATAAGTTTTTTACATTTTGTTCAGTCAGTATCACAGCAAACTACTGTACCACACATCCTCTGGCAGAGTTTTAAACTTATATAACTGTGAGGAATGAGTGGTCTGCCTTGGTGTGGACATTGAGAGTAGCTGGACCTCTCTGTCTCTGTGACAGAGCACCGAGCCATTATATTTAACTTGGCACGGTAACTCGTAATGCAGTAGGCAGCTGGGTGAGCCACAGCCGACTAGCATTGGTTAGCCGTACATCAAGACCATGCTGCCAGGGAGCGAGCTGGATGAAGGGAGGCCTCATAAATCAATGGCAAGATGCTTATTGAAGCTGGAGGCCTCTAAGCAGACTCCTGTTTCAGTTGTCATATCACATACACCGACTTGTTCCTGTTCTCTCGTTCTTACTGTTCTCACTTACTTAGATTGTATTCTCATCTCCCTCAGTCTGTCAGCTGGTGGTATGAAGGCTTTGCAGTTGCGTGACAAATCTTTTTGTCAGCTGCAGCGGGTGTCATCATGAAGATTAAACAGATTTGGTGTGGGTCTCTATGTTACAGCCTCAACTTGTTTACTTCATAGTCCACATGTTAAATTATAATCCATTTTATTATTCTTGAGATTCTGTTTTTCTTTGCTGTATTCTGCTAGTATTCATTGCTATATTGTAAGCAATCTTGCTGCATGATGATACATGACACACTGGGGATATAAAGGTAGTGAAACTGTTATTTTACTCTCAGACTCTGGACTGAGTTTGTTGCATTGATGGTCTGTAAAAGTCATATGGCATTTTTTGACAAGTTGCAGGTGATGTTGTACTGGGTAAGAGGCAGGCTCCAAATGCTGATGTTTGGTGAACCACGGTACTGCTTTCAAAGCCAAATGCTTATTCTTGGTCACAAATGTGCTTTGCCTGCAAGAACATACTAAATTAGATTTTTTTTTTCTGGTGCAATCATCTATCATTTGCAGTCTTAGAGCCACCACATACTTGGCTTTGCTGTTGCTGTACGACAACTTGTTGGTCTGCAATGACAAAGTACAAGGGAGCCTGCAAACTCTTTTTTTAAATAAAAAAAGTTAAATTTGCAAGTAAACTGTAAATGCAATTAAGAAACATGGTCAGTGGGGTGATTGTGTCCCAGTACATTGTTTAAGTCATTGGCACACCACATTTAGTAACAAAGGCATGAGGATATGGTTGGGGTGGATGGCGGGTCTACAGAGTGCAGGACCTGAGTTTCACAGTCTTGTGTGTGGTTAGGTTTAGGCAAGGAAAGTACTTTGGTGTCATACCAAAGACCACAATTAAGCTAGACCACAATCTTTTCCTAACCTTAACCAATGTTGCAAGAGTCTAAATATACAAACATGAAAAAGTTTAATAAGTTTGTAGTCAGACAAACAGGATGTTGTACTATAAGGTCGTCTACTCTGGCAGAAGAGAATTAGTTGTCTGGGAACCTTTTGCTAATATGTTCAGTATATATGTTAAAATATACTAATTATTTTATCAGAAAATAGTTAAGGTTAGTTTTCCCTGCAACATATTTTTGTTTTCAGTTTAGTTTTATGGAAACATTTTTTTATCAGACATGGTTGACTGTGGAGGTGAAGCACAAAATGAGCACATTTAAGTCCTTAGTTGTGGCAGTCGGACTACATGAAGCTTTGACTTTAATTACATTCCTGGGATTTCAAACCTGTTTGAAAGGAGAGGAAGGCAGGGTCAGGAGGAGGAGGAGAAGGTCATGGGTCACAAGGATGATGCAGTTGTTCTCAGCTTGGAGCTAGAAGCTTGTTAAAATCACCTGTCTTCCTACCTGCCCAGAGTGACATCTGGTTTTCCAACCCTCACCTTCCCACCCAACCCTCCAACGGCAACACACAGACACACACCTTTAGCACTCAACACTCAGCACAACATTCAACCCAGAAAACTGCTGCCGGCTCTCTCTCTCCTTGCTGCTGCCATCACTCCTCCAAACAGAAGCAACATTTGATACTGTAATCGCAGTGTTGTCACGAAGACGAAGAAGAGCTTAACTTGCATGTGAAGGAAGGTTTGATGCTACTCCACATCTCACTTTTTTTCTGTTTATGATCAAGCCCTGACAGGAAAAGACCTGGGGGATTTATTGCACCCTGTCGCAAGCATGGAGTCATTTCCAGGACGTGTTCCAGGACCATGCCTGTGTTCTTGTTAACATTTATTCTGTAAACACATTTTAGACAGTAAAGGCAAATTAACCACACAAATACTTAATTAATTAACCAGTATTTTGTTTTACCAGTGAGTACATGTAGAAATTTATTTGTGTCTCATTCCTGATTGTTAGACAAACCAAATTGTCCTTTTATTCTTTTGAACAGGGATGCCCTGATCGTGTTTTGATTTGACCCAAGTCCTGAGTTTGATGCAGTACTTAGCCTTTGCTTACTTACTGTAAATGATTAAATATGTATCTGACACATTAAGATAGCAGCACTATCTAAATTCTGGAGGTCCTTGTAGAAAAACATTAAATTTGTAGACTTAAATCAACCGAACCACTCACAACCAATTGATCAGGGAAAAATAAACCCTTTCCAGCATGAAACATGAACATGATATCAGAAAATGTCATGACGTAATGCAAAATAGCAATTCAGTGTAAATATAGTGTGAGAACAGAAGAAAAGGCTGAGAGATACTCCCTAATTCCCAAATGTTTGGTTCAGGTCATCAGTCTTCTGCACAGAGAATCAAGTGATAACGGTACATGCACAGGGCTTAAAAATACCTCACCATCAACTAATCATTCTAATCTTATTAGAAGATGACGGTTTGTTTGCTGTTAGGTGTTCTTTTCCTTTATATATCCTCAGACACTCAGGATGGATGTTTTCCACTGTTTTGTTTGGAATAAACAGGAAAGGAACTGAGTCATTAAAACAAGTAATGATCATCGCTGTGTATACAAATTACAGACACTCAAACTTAATTCATACTGCAGACCTCCCTGTGGTGTTTGATTGACAGGTGACGCCAGGAAGTGCAGTGTTAAATCACCACAGCAAACATGCTGACAAGTTGTTGACAAAAAAAAAAAGAGATGAAATCTGGATTTCCCTGCATAAACAGAGGAAGAGCAGAACTGGAAGATGCTGTTTGGATGCAGAACGCGTAGAGGTGACGACAACTGACAGGCTATGCCAACCCTGCTGCGTGCCCTCCCTCGAGATTTCAGTGTCCTAACAGGCGTCTCCAAAGACAGAGAGGGCGGTTGTTGAGGCATTTTAATAAAACATCAAGCAGGGCATTCAAACGTATCAAAATATCTTTGTGTTCAGTCACAGATGCCTTTGACCGACCTCAACCTCTATAGCTGGTTGGTCTTTTCCCTCCAACAGGGGGAGAGCTGTTTGGTCCAAGGCCAGGTGTCAGAGACGCTTGGCTTCCAGCCATTCAAACTCACTGGCGCAATTGTTTTCTTAACTATGTTTTTTTTTTTTTTTCACACTGGTAGGAGCAAGTCTGTTCCAGCACAGGCCGTCCAAATCAGGCAGATCAACAAGCTGTCTTGACATCAGTGTGTTGCCTGGGATGCTTAATCTTCCATTCTCCCCGATTGCTGAGCACTTCTGCAGCTTCATGTCAACCAGTCAATACGTTAAGTTCGGTGGTGTGTTTTTGTATCAATTAAAAAAACCTTTAAGTAGTTTTGTAATGATTAGAAGTTTTTGTTAAACCCACATCTCAACATCAAAACCTGAGCAGACATGTAGGAGATGCTTGTTTTAGTGATTAAAAGGCAAAAAGAATTTGATCACAAATGCGGCTTTGTATAATGACGCACATACACAC
>JAUBNQ010000002.1:20757955-20777221 GCA_032353495.1 Ctenopoma kingsleyae
TCTCATTTGAAGTTTAGCAGATTTTATTTTCCACCCTCAAGCGTGAGAAATGATTATGTCTCCATTGCTATATTATCTGTGTGACTTCTCTTTTAGCCTGTGTTCAGAGGCAGAGTAAAAATTACCACAGGCTTGAATGTATCTGGCTTTTATTTGTCATTGTGTTCCGTGTACGCATGACCTCTGTGCCATAAATGACGAATCAGCATGAATATAAATAAATGGCGCGTTTAGTCACATCACCTTATTCACATCATTATTCATAGACCACAAGAACGGAAACTAGTAGCTTTTTCCTTCCCTGAGCCCCCTCAGCCAACGCGAAATAAAAAAGGCCGTTCTACCTTAACGAGTGCACACATCTCTATCGCCCGGCCTTCTACATCTGCCCAATGAATCAGGAGCGGATGCGATGTATCCTTTTTCAGTGGAGTGAATGGCCAATGGGAGTTGGCTTATCGAGCAAACACTGAGCCCTGCGTTCCCATTCATTCAGTGCTGAACAGGCCCGCGGAGCTGACGAGAGCGCACGGCTGCCTGCGACCACACGACGCTTTATGCACGAGAGCGCAGATTCCCCGCAACTTTCTGTAGAAGCGCAGAGAAGAGAAACTCTGGGATTTAAAGCTGAACCATCTTTTGGTTTCTCCGAAACGCGTTTGCGCTGTTTTCATTTTACTGTTCCTGCGGGACTTCTGTAACTGGGTTGTCTTGCCCTAAAGATCGGCCTCCCAAGTGCGCAGCAGTTCTCCGGGTGATTTCCCTCCCTTCTCCATCAGAGCTCCGCCGTGGATTTTACTTTGTTTTATCCTGGGACGAATGCATGCGTAACCCGCGCTGAACTTTTCTTGAAAACTAGCCAAGAAAGGGAAATAACGCAAAAAAAAGGGATACACTCGCACTTGGATTATCAGACTGTGAATGTTATGCAGTAGACCTTATAGTCTACGTGTGGACATTGCCCCTTCCTGCTGGATGGAGTTTTCGTGAGCTACTTGGTTGATGGATTCGACGTTATGGATGGTTGCATATAGGTACGTGTCTACTCATTTCCACTTGTTTCGCCTTTCATTTCGGTTTAACGGTGTCAGTGCCCCGATAGTAGCGCGCGTAGCGACCTAGTGTTCCCCTCTGCAGCGAGATAAATGTCGTTACGCTGGTGCACAAAGCCCGAGACTTAATTTAACCCGCAGCGGGTGAGATTAATCGCGGATAGTGGATTAAATTGATGGATGTCCATGCCCGTGTCTTTCCGTGGGTCTGCTATAACAACCCCCCCCCCCTCCCCCACAGCGGTTGTTTTCATTCATAACTTTGCTCCGTCTGTTTGGATGCGTCCTCTTAATGTCTCTTGACCTCCGGCTCTGTCGGTTTTATATGATCCTGCTTTCTACTACTGCGCACGACTCCTTCTCTTCCGACCACGCTCCGTGAGGATAATCCTATTTATAGTGCGTCCTGTGACGCACAGGCTGTTAGAAATAAGAAGTTTGTTCATTTGCAAAGCGCAAAAACGCTGCTTGCGGAGTTTCTCCATGTGAGTTTTGATGTGTGTTTTTTTTGCAAACGGTGTCAGTTTTGGGCCTCGTGCACAGGTCCGTCTTGTTTCATACCCCCCCCCCCCCCCGAGGCTCAATTCCTGATGGTGTTTATGACATGAACACATAAGACGTTAATTGCTTGAAGTAAACGTGAGGAAACTGCGTCTTTCTGCGGCGCAAGGTGAAGTTTTGTCTGTATTTTGCCGGAACTCGGTTTGACTTTAGTTTTTTTTTTTTTTCCTCTACTTTTGTCCACGTTTCCCTGAAATCTCTTTGGTGTAGTAATAGAATACTAAGTGAGGCAGCTCATTTAATTCCTTGGATCGTGTCCTCATTTCGTCGCCGCGGTGCATTTAAATGTTAACTAGTCATACAAATGTAAATGAGGAGGGGAAGTGTTTGTAGGGCCTACTGAAGTCTAGATGTGTGCCCATTGCGGAGGAAGGTACAAAAAGTCCTGTTAATAGTCAACCTTTTCCCGGTTGCCCCACTTAACGGGATCAAAAGTAACATATTGTCATGTTGACAGGATGAAAACAGCATTAACAGTTTAACTGTAGATTCATTACTAACATTAAAATACACACTTTGTTTATTTCACTTTAACCAGTCATGTTGCTGCTGCACAATAGTTATTGTTGAGGAATAATGGTGATGTTTGCTTTTTGGAATCATGTAATCCCTGTTCCATCACAACAGTTTGTGTTTGCCAGTTATGCCATGTTTTGGCTTTCACTGCTGATGCCCCCTCCTTCCCTGCTTCTCCTTTGTCTCTCATCGGCCTCTCTTTCCCCCCTCTGGCAGGTTTTCCGATGCATGCCAAGTCCACGGTGAATGTCGGAAGTGGTGATCCCCCCAGATGGAGCTCCAAAGTCAACATGGCCCCGGCGGTTCATTAGTGGTGATCCAGCAGCCTTCCCTAGAGAGCCGGCAGAGGTCGGATTACGAGAGGGAGCTCCAGCATGCCGCCATTCTCTCCCTGGACCAAATCAAGGCCATCCGCTCCAGCAATGAGTACACTGAGGGGCCCTCAGTTGTACGGAGGCCCCCTGCACCCCGCATAGTCCCCAGGCCCCAGGACAAGCAGGAGAGGACTCACGAGGTCATCCTCGTCAATGTGAACAACAACTATGAGCACCGGCCATCAGGTCACCACCATCACGTTGGGGGTGGCATGGTGGTTGTGGCTGGGGGGCAGCAATATGGTGGGTCCCGGGCACCGGGACTCAGCCGCTCCACTAGCACAGGAAGTGCTGCGAGTTCAGGGAGCAACAGCAGTGCCTCTTCTGAGCAAGGACTCTTGGCACGCTCGCCCCCCACCAGGCCCGGCATGAGCTTACATCACCAGCACAGAGCAGAGCGGCCTGTCCGGACTCAGCCCAAGCCCAAGGCCCTTTTACTGCCCCAGCAGGGATCTCACATCCATCAGCCTCCACTAGAGGCTCCACTTAAGCCCCAGGGCAAAGGGAAATCAGACATTTCTGGCTCCGGGGTGGTGGCTGCTGCTGGGCACCAGTTCATCTGTGAGCGTTGTGGGAAGTGCAAATGCAGTGACTGCACGGCTCCCAGGAGCCTGCCTTCATGTCTGGCATGTAACGGCCAGTGTCTCTGCTCTGCTGAGAGCGCACTGGAGCATGGCACGTGCATGTGCCTGGTGAAGGGCATCTTCTACCACTGCTCCAATGACGATGAGGGGGACTCGTGTGCTGACCACCCCTGCTCTCTGTCACGTTCCCACTGCTGCTCTCGTTTCCTGTGCATGGGATTAATGTCGGTACTCTTCCCCTGTCTGCTATGCTACCCACCTGTCAAGGGGTGTCTGAAGGCGTGCCAGAGTTGCTACGACAGGGTTAACAGACCTGGCTGTCGCTGCAAGAACTCCAACACTGTCTATTGTAAACTGGAGAACTGGGTCCCACAGACCCAGGAAAAACCCTCCTGATTGCCCCTGTGTGTTTGTGATTGCGTGTGCACGGGAGACTCTGATGTGGATCTTATTATGACAATGATAATGATGACGATGGTCACAAATGAATGTTTATCAAACATTCGAAGCACCTCCCACCCACCTCCTCTCCTCGCTGCAGAACCCTAAGGAGCTAAGCAAAGGAGTAATGAAAACCACTCTGTTATTTTTATTTTTTCTGGATCAGGACCATGTTTTTACAGACCAGTGTTTGCCTTAACTGTTTCTATGTCTATCCTCAGCTCCTCATTAACACTATTTTTTATATATATATATATGAAAAAGGTTTTCTTCCGTTTTAGGTAGGCAGCTTCCTATGGGTCTGCGTGCCTGGTGGGAGCTGCCTCTCACCAAATCTGTGAAGGACGGTCTACTATAGGGCAAATATGTAGCTGTTACCTGGTATTCATAGCAAGCAGGTATATTTGAGTTTATTGTTTGTTACCACACTAAAACCGTGGTTCCTATGCTTGCGTTAACGAAAGCACATCCATCTCATAGTATTTTTTTTTTCTCTCTCCACTTGGATATGTTTCTCGCCTTCCACACATCTGAACTCTTCATACACATTCTGTGGCATTCTCCCTTGTTTTGTTTTGTTGTTTTTCCTTTATTTTGTGTAAATTGCTCAAAATGCATAAGAGGAATTCTGGCTATTTTTTAAAAAGAAAAATGTCTGTTAAAACATTTTTTTTTTGTTGTAAAAAATATTTATTATGTGAAGCTCTATTATTTTATGATATTTATTGCAAGAGACAGTCTTAAATTTACTCATGTCTGAATATAACAAAATATCAAATACTTACTGAAAAATTAAAGGGTGGCACAAAAGAAAACTATGTTAACTTTAATGCAGAAAATATATTAATTAATGAAAAAAGTAGCAGTGTCTGGTGTCTTGATTGAGCTGTTGAGAAACCGACTTGAGGAATGAAAGACTAATGGGTGCTTTTCAAGGTAATGCAAGTCTGTTTTCTTGAGTTCGAATTCACTGACGAACTGCAAATCACTTTTTTCCGTGTGTGTGCGTGTTCATGCTGCGTGTGGAATTCCTGGTAAAAAATTTTCGGCAGTGAGTAGAAACAGCTTGTAGCTCCAAATGTGACTGTTTACATTCTTGGAAGGCCTCTTTGCTGCGATTCTCCTCGGTAACCTTGAAAGCTAAACAATACAGGTCATTGACATGATTAGCCCCGAAGCTGCTAGCATCAACAGAGCCTCCACGTTTCCATGAGTTATGCTCGCAGGAAGTAAATCTTCTTCTAAACCCGCCAGTCAACAAGTCACCACAAAACTATGCACTGTAGTTTATTCCCTGGGCTTTAACGGGGCCGACTCAGGATGTTCTCAAACTCCCAAATGGGCTGAGTGTTGCAGAGCCCAACAGTAGGTGCCCTGAGAAATGAGAACGACCATTACGAGTAGCTGGGGCCACCTGTTCAAAGATAATAAACCAGAGCTATCAATGCTGGGCTTTTATGGCGTGGTAAAGGCAACGACAGGGGCAAATCCAGCCCCCACCCTGACCCACACTCCCCCATTTGGTCATGTCTTTTTGTCAGTGAATTTATCACTTGGGAAGTCCGCTGAACCCCCCCCACCTCCGGGCCCCCAGGGGATGAGATCATCACTTTGAAAGTTGGTTGGTCAGCCAGAAATGCCAGCAGTTGGGGGAAACACAGTGTGTGACCAGGAAATTGCCTGAGACAAAGGAAAAAATACACTGCAGCTTTTGGTTCGGAAAACTGTGACATTGGCAGGAAAACAACACAACTGTGTCTATAATCAGCAACATGTGCAGGCGGGGCCCTCAGGTGCTGCAAGATCTGCTAAACAGAATTATGGTCATCTTAATTTAACATTAGATACACCTCCTAATCCTGCAACAGTTCTGAAGAGTAACAGGTTTGGTTTAAATATTTCCCAGATAAGGAAGTATCCTGTTGCTCTTGTCATTTAGCTGAGCAGGCTTTCTCTAACACGCAGTCTTATTTGTTTGGCAGTAGTTGGGATCAAATGAACCACCCCTCTGAATGGGCCTTCTCTATTTAATATGCTCTTCTTTCTCTTTTTGGTGGAATGTACCTTTTTTTCCTGCCTGAATTGTTAAGTGTGGATTAGTGATTTGTCAATTTCCTGTTACCTTTCAGAGATGCAATCTGAGCCCCATTTGCTCCTGGTTCCTGGATGATGGCAAACAATAGGAGGCCTCTTTTTTTTTTCAGGTTTCACTATAGTTCTCCTGTACGGATGATGGGGGGGACGAAGAGATCTGAACCGTATTCAGGAGGCGGTGAACAGGAAGACGGTGTTTACATGATATTTTCCAGTCTAAGCTAAATAAGGAAACATATTCTACTCCCACCATTTCCAGAACTTGGCTCTGTTACATCCTTAACATGTCTCTGGAATCTCTGATTTAATCAGCAGAGGTGTCTAAAACAACATTTTAAGGCCCGCGAACAGTTTCTTTCACTTTTCCCTGCCACGTGAGCGGCACTGCGTCACATCTTACTCATCACAAGGCTACTACTGCGCTGCGAAAAAAGTGAAACCTGAGTCATTATTGAGTAATACAATGACAGAAATGGTCACAACCTCTTTCTCCACTTTACACTTGTTTCAGTTGTTTGAGTAAATTTAGCTGCTCCACACACCCACGTAATACTATTTGGAGTTGTCAGGCTTGGCGGGTCCCCTGTTACAGCTTTGGGGTTTTTTTTGGGGCCATACACACAGTGCAAACACGCATGACTACCAAGTGAGTCATGACGGAACCTCCAACCCACACATCCTACCGGGGCAGTCCTTTTCTTAGCCAGGGCACCGCTGCTGGCACAGCCGCAGTGGAGTAGGATACTCCATAAACAGTCATCCTCCTCCACAGCATTCATCACCAAAAGGGCCTGCTTCAGCTTTCCTCCGCCTCCTCATCTGGTTTTCATTATTTCCCCTCATGGCATATAAATAGAAATTAGCAATCAGGGAAACATGGGGGTGGTGGACTTTGGAGATGAAGGCAGCTTTTTGGACTTCAGTGTAATGACCAAAGCTTATGGAAGTTATCTCAGCAGATATTTGGTTTTGGGTGATCTCTGTTTGCTGGAGTGGCATGCAGCAGTTGATGTGTTTAGAAACTGCTCCAACATCCACACTCTGCCTCCGCAGGATTAAGATGACATTAGAAATACTATTTGATAGCGGCATAACATTTGAGCACAATTCCTGAAAAAGTCACAGTGTCCAAAATATGAGAACAACGCCGCTGTTGACAAAAAGAAACCTTGTGTTTCCAAAATGTAAACATCTTAGGAAATTTAAAAAAAGCAGACTTGTGTTTGCATCAACCACCAAAGCGTTTCAGAGTTTATGTAGCAGGTTTTCAAAGGGTTTGGTTTGGAGGATTTTCTCATCCCACAGAGGAACATGTAATTCTTCACTTTAAACATGACACCGTGTCCTTAACATGGAGATGTGGTATTTTCACCCAGCAGAGATGCTATTGGAAAGGCCAACAGATTTTGCGGCTCTCACAAAGATCCAAGCAGCCATCTATTGAAGAAGGTAAATATGATTTTATCTGACTTGACGTTTACGGTGGAACAGAACTGGTTTGTGTAGAAAGTAGTTCTAGGAAGTCTCATAGAGGGACGTCCTGAAAGATCATTTCCTGTGAGATTATGTATGAAGACACAGTGTGTAGTTTTTATCTGTAATTTTCAATGTTTGACCTGCACAAACGCATATAAAATGACTTGATTTATTCTTCTTAACTGTTCTTCATGCAGAATTCTCTGAAATAAATCATCTAACTAGCTGGGCAAATAAAACCAGTTTATTTTTATGTGTCTACATTTAAAAGTTACTAGTTGCTTCCTGTTTGTGAGTCAAGTGCTGTTTCAGAAGACAGATCAGTCATTTAGCAGCCTCTTCCTCCTCACAAGCCATGAAGGGCTGGTAGGGACGACCCGGTGTTTTATCAAGTGTCGAAGGCTATTCACGTTGGAGGTGATTCATGGGGCTTGAGCCTCTTAGAGCTCCTGGGTACACACCCACAGGAACGTAGTGTAAAAGTTTCACACCCCCTCTTAACCTGTTATGTATCTATGCAGCATTAGCAGCCATCTGATACCACATTCTTCTCCAAGCGCCCTTCCTGTCTCTATTCTGTCATTTTACAGACAAAGGCCAGTTGGGGGAGAAGATGATGAGAAGGAGGAGGACGGCGGTGGATCAATACAATTCATGACCCTTGGCAATCATTTAGTGGGCTTCTTTTGTAATTAATGGCCAGGCATTAGTTTACCCACAGATGAGATTTGCTCATGATCAATGGCTCTTATTTCATCAGCATAATTGATTCATCAGTATTCAGAGTGTCACTTCCTGTCTGCAAAATTTGTGCAAAAGCCTTTGCCAGTTCTCACAGGCCCCAATAGTCCAAGCTTGTGATTTTGTATTCTGCCCGCTAATTAAATCAGCAGGGTTTGTCTCTGTGTTGCTCTTATTGGGTACTGTTGCTGGAAACAGCCAGTTGTCAAGAGTCATTAGATTTGATCCGCAAATATGCTCAGAGTGGTTCAGGAGATATCAAAAGACTACTTTATAGTAGGGAAACTGCTAAATGACAACATAATGGAATGACAAAGCACCAAGTCTGCCTTACATGAAAATATCCTGCCTTACATTTTCTCACATAGCCTAACTCTGACAAGATCACATCCTTGTTCCTCTTCTAACAGCCTCAGGGGACAGTTTTGTGTGTTTGCTGCATTCCAGGCCCCCTACAACCACTTTTGTTCTGTTTTCCCTTTTGATATCTCAACCAAGGGCAACAAAAAGCACTACAAATGCACATTAGATAGCTTGGTAGAAAGATATTGATAGATGGATTGATAGATTTGTGTATGTATTTGCGAGGAAGCTGGCTCTTTCTTTATCTTCCCTTTCCTCCCCCTTCATTCCCTCTTTTTTTTTTAGATTTGACTATGCATCCAGACAGATGGTTCCCGTCTGCTGGCTTTTTTCAATTCACTTCCTCTCCTCACAGACAGCCACCCTTCCCCCCTCTATGGTCTCCCTACCTCCCTCCCTTTGTCCCCTCCCTCTCTCTCTTTTTTCTCTCCTCCTCCTCCTCCTCCAACGTCTCCTCTGTTATGTGGCTGGAAATAATCTTTTATTGCCCAGTTGTTCGGAAGTGACCTCCTGCCCTTGATTAGATAGGGCCAAGTCCTATCACACGATTGTGTTTGAGCTGGCGACCCCCCCCACCCAAACGCGCACACACATGCTCTCACACACATACACACCAAGCTCACCCTCTCCCACACCAGCCCCATCCTTTCTCCTACCCCCTGTCCCTCTCTCATTGCCAGGGCTTTGGTGATCCTGTGTGAGGGGACAACAATGGGGGGCTTTAGTCCCGTCCGGCTCTTCTCGGCTGGGGGGCAACAGGGTGGGGGTCATGAAGGACTTTCTTTTTTTTCCATCACTCAGCCAGTCACTGGGTGGAAGTTGCGACCCTACCTCCCCCCCAAAAGCTGCTATCCCATCCCCAGCACGATAGTTAACCTCCCAGTTGCCGGTTTGCTCACCCTTCGACCTTCCAAACCCTCCTTCTCCTTACTTTCCTGATGACCCCCCACACTTAAGAGCCTCCCCAGACGCAGATAAATAGGCTTTAATCTTCTACACTATCAGTGGACCTTTGGTTGTGGTCCGCTGACAGGTGGGTCGACTGAAATAGTTTGGCTGGTTTTGACCCTGTTAAAGTTCCATGTTCCCCACAGATATTCCTATCTGGTCTGGAGAAAGGTGCAGATTCCACACGTTTTCCTTCTTTTTCTGTTCTGTTTTCTAACTGCCATGAAATGACATTTGAAGAAAAGTAGAACTTGAATCTTGGTAACGAGAGATTTGGTGACTACCGTTTCTTCAAAAGCTTAATCCGTGTTCTGATCTGATCTTAGATCAGTCCAGTCAGATTTGATTGTGAAATACTGTCTGTTTGAAATGTTGGTGTTACTGAGTCTTCAGATCAAGTCAGCAGCCTGTAATATACACAGCAGGAGACAAAATGTGAATCTATTTGATGCACATACACATAAATTAAAGTCTTAAATGAGTATTTTGCTTTTAAAAATAGATACCTCCCCCAAAAAACAGGCACTGATAGTTTTGCCATGCACGTCAGACCTGGTTGCAACTCTGCTTGTATTTGATTTACATTTGCATTTAGTTTATTTCCAAGTAAGACATTTACAGTCTTTCTTTACATTAAATCACAGGTGATATTTCACTTACATGCTCTTAAAGTGCACAGGTCGTTTCAAACACCACATATCCCCCTCGGTACAGATGTGGTTGTTTCTTAACAGGAGACATTTACCCACAACTTTCTCTCTTTCTCCACTATCGTTCTGCTCGTTAGCTACACAACCTCACAACCTAGTTTACATTTAAACACAAGACGCAGTAACCTGGAAACTATCTTTATCAAAAGAGCTAAACTCACTAAATGTCAAGTTTAACTTTTTACGTAAACTATTTTTCTAACTTTAGTGTCAGTTTTACAGCAGAGCTACGACTCCAGGGGAAACACTGCCTTTTTTCTCTCTCTCTCTCTGCCGTCTTGTGTGTCTCCTCGTCCTCTGGAGCTGTAAACCCATAACAAAACCCTTGGTGTCCAGTTTCACTTTGGGAATGAGGGGCAGGCTGTGTGAATAGACAGGAAGACAACTCTGATTACCTCCATAAAGGATCTGACCTCATGTCGCTCCCCTGTTGAAAAAAAAACCCAACAAACTTCTACATTTTACACTAAGGCCATTTCACGTTTATAAATGAGCAAGAAATATTTTTTTTATGTAGCATGATTTAAGATTAAACAATAGGACGTTTTGGAATGAATAAAAAATGACTTGATTTTGTCCTCCTATGAGAACATTTGTCCAAATAAAATCTGCCTCAGGACAACCATGCCAAAGCAGATGCGAGTCATTTCTCAGCTCAAATAAATGAAGCCTGGTAAAAACATGCGAAGGCATCTCTGTATCGAGTTCCTTGAAAATGCTTTAAACAATCATGTTACTGGCTGTTTACAGTCAGTGTTTTACAGTAAACAATTCAGGCCCTGTGGAAAATCTGAGGACATCTGCTCAGCAGGGACCCTGCTCTAGAGCAGGGGGATGCAGAACAGGAAGCTTAGAAGTACCCCCCACCTCCTTCCTCTTATCCCACCCATTCAATGCTGGAAGAGAGGGGGGGGGGGCTCCAGATCAAAAAGAAAAAGGACACAGAAAAGGCTTATCTGTTGTTGATTTTAGGTTTACGCTCAAGCACAGGGTTCTAGAAATGTGTCAAGGAATTACAGAGTTGGATCATCAAATCCCCCTTTTCATCTTTTTTCTTTTGATGCATTTGTTCTTTCGGGACTTTGAAACTGATGGATGATCTTGTACAGTTTTGAGTGTTCCTTCAAAAGTGAAAGTAACAGCAGATGATTAAAAAAAAACACGTTAAGTGGAAGTTGAAAGTGATTCCATCAAACATTAAACACTGCGTCCAAACTGACAGGTTTGGTGTTTCTGCAGTGAACGTTTTTCAAGTTTTTTCCTTGCTCCAAAAAACATAAAATTCAATCATTTCTATTCCCACCCTGCTTGGTCTTTAACATTTCAATTTCGAACTCTGCAAGAGGTACGATTCTATCTCCATCTACTTCAATGGCAGTATTATGCCAAAGGGGAAATTGGACCTTAAGGGCAGGCACTTTCCCTGCTGTAGGTCTTATTAAGTATGGCCCTCAATAATACAACCCAGCTTGACACTGTGAGACCACACCTCTCCATAGAATCCGACCTGTCAATCTCAGCTCCGGGTAAGGGCTCTGACCTGGTCAACTCTGGCATGATTGGCACCTCATAGGAAGTGTGTAGGCTCTAAGGGAGTATTCAGAAATGCTGATGTACCACCAGGATAAATTCTTTTCCACATCGCTGCTCAGCCAGTGTGTTGCGTGTGCACGTGTTAAGTTGCTGAGGTCTGAAGGCTGCTATTCGCCACACAAAGCAGTTTCAATGAAGAGAAGCGAGGCTGGATGTTGACCATTATATATTTAGAGCCGTAGTATGCAGATACGCAATCCTGCACATCATCCTGTGGAACAGATGCAACGCTTCAGTGGTTTCCAAACTCCCCCAGTAGGCCCAAATTTCCAAAGTAATTTTCCTTGCAACCTAAAATTCTCATTGTACACTACTGTGAAGGCTGGTCTAATCTTTCCAGGTTTACAGGAATAAATCAGCAGCAGATAAAATGTTTCATTTGTTCTTCCTGACAGCACAGGACCACGGGAACGTTAGGGCATCATAAACAAAAAAAGTTCTTTAAACTTCTACAGAAAATTGTCAGTACACCTATTCCTAGAACTTCTACAATGCAGTCTTCCCAACTCTGTTCTGCCCTATACACTTTGGACTAAAAAACTCAAACGTAACTAATGGATGAATCAGAGAATAAAGCGTGGTCTTTTTTACAAGCAGTCCAGTGTAACACACTGCACAAACCATTGCCAAATTGCATTTTCTATAATCATTTTTGATATCTTTTAAAATAAAAAAACACAGCAGGCTGAACGTGTGCATTTAGCCTAGTCCACTGTGACACCTGAATCTGCACTAATGTTAATTCCTGCTCATCGCTTCAGTTCCAACAGGTCTAACAGTACTGCAAAGCAGATGGAAAAGATAGCTGTCACACAGGGGCCTACAGCTTTCCGTCTGCATCTGTTCCAGTGTCCTGCTCAGGAGACTGCCAGCTGTGGAGGGCTGTGTGAGAAGTTAAAAGGAAACTGCAGCTGCCCTGCGAATCTCACACCATTACGCAGGATGAATCAAAACGCGAACACTTTAGTTGAACAAAAGGAAAGTGGGAGAGGAAGAGAGAGCGAACGAAAAAATGAAACCAGCTGTCAGCTAGAAGCGCCTCATCTTTACGACGGTGCAGCGGGGCGTGCTCATACCTCCGTTCAAGTTTGGCCACAATCAAATGCTCAATTTGTCTTTACGGGAATATGAGATACATTCTGCAAAGGTTGATTTCTCAGGGGAGGGGGGCCAAGTCAGGCTGCTCTCTTGTGTTTGTGCCTTTAAAATATATATGAGGTGTAGCTAGTGTAGACAACAAAGGACCCCTAATTCTTTCCTTTCCTGAGGGGATAGAGAACACACAGTGCCCACATCAAGCCTCCAGACTTACCCCCACCATGCGACACAGGTGCAACTTTAAAGCGCTCCCACTGAAGGCGGGCTGGACGCCTGCAGTTAAAAGAAATTGTGTCTATGTTTCTGCCTTCATTTTTGTTCCATGTCTTTTCCCGGCACTATTTTCTCTCATGTGATCATTTAAAGTCAAGGAACTAACATGCTTCATCTGATGCCAAGGAGCAATGATTGACTTTTGCACTTTGTACTAATGTTTGTTATTACTGCATGTCATCACAATAATGGAGGAATGAAGCCCTCTGTATGCTGGAGCTGTACGTTTGTGGAAGTTAGAGGTTTTCATTAAATTATGAAAAGAAGGTTGAAATTTTTTGGAAGCAACGCCATCTTATATTAGACATCCTACAACAGACAGTCAATCACAACATGACTCTGGAATACCACTGCCAGTTTTACAAGATGGAGACAAAAAAAAGATTGATCAAATGAATATTTTATAAGTCATGTAAGCTGTAGCTGTCATGCTCCAACTGCAGGAAAGTGTGCTCAGCTGCACAAGATGTCTGGAGTGGAGTCAGCACTACAGAACCGTCAGTGTGCTCCTGCTTCTTTTCTCTTACCTGTTGTTTAGAATATTACCAAAGTTCTTGAACATCAAATTCAGGATGGACAGTGGAAATGCCAGTGCTGGAGTTTCAATGGGGCATAGATGCAATGACTGCAATAAAGGGCCAGAAAGGCAACAGTTTGCTTCCCAGAACCTTTTTATGAATAGACCTGACCTACACGGACATAATCTAAACACAGACACACACGTTACCAACTTTCTACCCTGCAAGTGCTCCTCAGTTTTTCCTTTGTGGCTGAGGATAGGTCACACTGCTCTAAGGTATCCTTTGGACCTCATGACTTTCTGGATGCTATCGACAGTCCCAGTGACAGATAACAAAGTTGTCAGAATGCCATTAAAACTGCTGTAAATTGTCCTGATTAGATCAAATTATAACTTGTCTTTCTAAGGTTGCTGCTGTTCTCCGACCCTGTACCAGACATGTTGATCTAGTGTTGACCTGAATAGCTCCATAAAAAAGATAAGGATATCTTGCATCCTCAGGAAGTAGATCCCATAAACACTGTAAGAGTTTACAAGCCCTAAAAGTGAATAGCAAACTTGCAGAGGTCACGAATTGTTAAGTTTGCCTTCAAATCTGAGATCATGTGTGTTTTAGGTCAGACAGGAGAATTCCATGAGAAAGGCAAATGTTTGTGTAATTTTATAATGTGCTAGTCCATACTTACCTCACCTTTTAAACATTGTTTTTCAGGCTGTTTGTGTTTTTTAGGCAAAAATAATGCATACATACCAATACAAACAATACCAAAATTAGCGTGCACGTTTTAGCATGATGTTTTCACCAGACAATATAGTTGTTTTTTTTTAAAGGAAATGTACAATAAAACAGTACAACTAAAGTTTTACTTTTATATCAATAATCACCAAGTTCAACAACTAAATACAAAAAAACCCCACAGAAAATAAAGTATTATGTCCTTCTGTCCTATGTATAATTTCTTTTCACCTCAAGAGAATTTCAATAATTTAACCATTCATCATTTTCCAGACTGGAAACACAAAAGCAATGACAGCTAGTCTTCAATGATAATGAGACAGGCTAATCAACGGTCAGCTATTATTCAAGGAGAGGTCGTGCTCCCTGCAGAGGAAGTGCACCACTATCATCAATCTGGTCATCAGGTCCTGCATGAGAAAGGAGCTGGAGGTCGTGGGCGGGGTTAAAAGTTTAGTGCACTGTAGGTGCCAAATAGTACATTCAGTACCTTCACACCCCACCACCACCACTATCTACATGTCAATGGAACCTGCTTGTTGACTTGGTATGTTCCACTTCCACAGAAGCCTCTTGTAACTTTGTTGTCATTGATCATTTCTTCTTTGTCATCTCACTTTTTCCTTCCTCTCTTTAGTTTTGACCAACTTGGCTGTCTAATTCAGG
The DNA here is from genome assembly GCA_032353495.1 of Ctenopoma kingsleyae. NCBI lineage: Eukaryota > Metazoa > Chordata > Actinopteri > Anabantiformes > Anabantidae > Ctenopoma > Ctenopoma kingsleyae. The sequence continues at coordinate 20,772,702 of JAUBNQ010000002.1, forward strand.
AGGGAGGGAGGCCTGTTGCATGGGAGTGGAATGGGTGATGGTGGTGGTGGGATGAAGGGGGTGGGGTGGGGGGTGTAAGACACATTGAGTTTGCCAAGTCAGGCAGAACGATCGACAGGAAGCCAGGCAGGAAGGAAGACGAGCCTCTCCCCACGAAGTGCCATTGTTTGTGTGACGTGACTTGAAGCAGCCAAAAGTGACTGGCGGTGGGTCCTCTGCTGCTCTGACCCACTTCTCAGAGTGGCACAAAACACTCAGCCTGCAGATGGAAAATACAGAAGAAGAGCTCAGTTTTTTCTTCTCAAAACACTACAATTCAAACTTTGGTCCAATTATACTGACTATACTACACTAAGTAACCCAACCACTTTGGGTTTCCCTAAAGCATTTTTTTTTTCCACTTTTAGGTCTTTTTTTTTTTTTTTTTTTTACAGTAAATCACAATGAGTTGATAAAAATAAAAGTTTAATAAACACAAAAAAGTTACCATGAAAACAAATTTTGCAACCACTTTGCATGAGTTCATGTTCAAAGTCCTATGTGTTGTTAAGTTTCGACTACTGAAACAAAATGAAAACTAAACACTGAGTTCACCCAACTCTAACCTTGCATGCCATATGTATAATAACCATATACTGCGTGTCTTCAGAGTCTTAACCGCTTATTGCTTGGGGTGTCTAAACATAGCTACACAATAAATTTAAATGAAAATGCTAATGGTGATGTTTTGCAGACATATTCATTATACATTTTACCGTTATGTTGGCATTAATACAAGATCATTTACAAAAAAGGAAATATTATACAGTACATAAACACATAACACTGTATTAAAAATACTTTACATATTGGAATAAATAAAATGCTTATTATAAATATCTGTTATGTTTAAGATTTTCCTTTGCGTCTCCTACCAGATTAAACAGTTTATTTTTCCTAAAGAGATATCTGATTGGTTTACACCAATCCTTCACTGTATTAAGTCCCACCTCCCAACATCCTGTTTCAACAGGAAATACATCACAATCAGGAAGTAGAATTCTTTCAAAACTGGTGCCTCACTAGAAACTGAAATGCCATTAGACATTTTTATCCCACATGCAAGTAGCATAAACGTAATAATGGGCATTATTACATTTTTGTGAACTCAACAAGCCTTTTTCAATAGACAGAAACACAATTCTGTTTCCAACTTGATTCTGGGGCCATGTTTTCCCAGTGATAACGTCTTGGTTTCATGGGCAACAGTTGCACCTGTTGATGATTTAAAAATGAACAAGAAATTGATTCCAGATTTTTAAATCTTACCAGGTTTTTACAGCTGTGAAACAGTTTGGAAAATTGTTGCACCCGTGGGACAACAAGTAAGCTCTAAAGTTAGTTTAACCGATCATGTTTGATGTCTGTTAAGGGTTTGTCTTGTGTTTACTTCTTTTAGTAAAGCGTACTTTGCACCTTCAGTTACAATTAAAAACAAATAAGAGATATATTCACTGACTGTGCTTTCTGGTTCTGACCATTGTTACTGTGCAGGTTTTGGTGGGGGTGAGGCAGTTCACTTGGACCTCCACCTGCATTACAGGGAGAAAGATGAACTCTCCTGGTCTCCATCTGCTCAACAGTCCACTATTGGAAGGGTCTTCTGGCCCTGTTGAGCATTTGGCCTGATCTTCCCTGACTGAAGCTCAGCCAGATAACATTATCTCCAGACCAATCAGATGCTTGGATCCATACTTCATCCCACAGGTAGGCTTTCCAACAGACGAGACCATAGAAAGAACATTGCTTTTATTATAAGCCAACCAATAGGAGTGAGGAGATGTGATCCAGGGCTAGAACGGGGCCAACCTGTGTTTTGTGCTGCTCGTTGAGGTAATGTTGAACAGGGATAGTATGTCAGTGTTCAGTGAGCATACAGCTGCTGAGTTTAGTTTCCAGTGCTGGGGCTGTGCTTTTAGAGTGTCCACATACAGTTTGGTTTAAGGAGCTATGTCAGTTGTGTCTGCTTATTTGAAATTATTTGATTTAAAGTGGTGCTGAAGCTGTTGAAAGAGTCTCTGCATAAAATAAAAAAAAGGATAGGGTAATTCCAGCATCAGAAAGTATGTGTGTGTCATTTCTTTTGATAAAGACTGTTGCTGTTTTGAAGTGTTATCATATGAGAACCTAACATAAAACCATTTGCCTCAGTTGTGTTGAGTTGGATATCTCAAAAAATTATTCTAAAATCCTTTATCTATTAACTTAGATCTTACTACAGGTAATCGACAAAGCGGAGTGATCCTTTTGAAACTTGCTTGTCTTTGGCAAAGGGCACATTTCACTCTCCTAAGAGCTGACCTGTTAGTTTTAGCCCTTTAGCGTCTTTGAGAAAAGATGAGTTGATTTTTCATCCTGAATTTTTTTAGAAACATTCACTTTTCTGTGTTTGTCTGAACTTACTTGCACTCCTTATATAGTGCAGCTTGGTGCACCCTCTCTATCTGGCACCTAAGCAATATGTAACACATCATAAAAAGTATTTGCTAATATTATTTGACCCAGGTCAGTCTTGCGAAACACTAATCTTGCAGTTTGCTGTTAAATATTGAACTCTACTCTTTGGAACTGTAGTGGGAGCCTCCATTCCCTCCTCCTTCCTCTTCACCACCTCTGCCACCTTTCTCTTCCTTCTCCTCCTCCTCTTCCCCCCATGTCCAGTAGGGACTAAACAGACAGCCTGTGTTTGTTTCCCCTCTGGTCTTTCCTGATTGCACGACCAGGCAAATTCCGGTTGACTCTAATCTAGTCGTTAGACAGCCACCAAATTAACGAGAAAACCCATTTGACACACACATGCTTCCACTTTTGTGTTTGTTACCCCCTCCCCCCTCCAGAGTCTGCTGAACTTGTACAATTTCGCCTTCATTAGGCTGCATTTTCAGCTGCGGGGCACAGGTAATGCAAAGCGTTTCCTTCTTCAAATTGAAGGCCTGAGCCATGGTTGCTAGGAAGTGGAAGAGCCTCAATTGCAGCCATTTCCTCACCAGTGTACCAAGAGGTCCTATTACAGCGTTCAGGTCAGGGCAATTGGTGTCATTACAGGGAGCCAACTTCCCTCCAACAAAGTAATGAATTGCTTGAGCTATTTGGGCTGTATGATTGCAGTTGCCAGGGGAGATGAGTATGAAGTGGGGGGATAATTATGGTATGTATCCCTGAGCGGATGTGTGCCGGTGTGGGCCAGCCACGGGGGCGGTTTAGACACTTGTGTAATGGCTTAATGTAGCTGCTGACAGGCAGCCGGGCAACATGGAAAGGTGCTACTGTGCTCTGCTTGTCGAGTGTGACTGACATGTCAGACCATGTCAACCTGTTTTAACCCTGCGGCTCATTTACTTCAAATGACTCAGTCCAATGTCCAAGAGTCATTTCTGCTCAGAAATGTTCATAAGGGATGAATAAAAGTGATTAAATATTAGTGTTTACAGAACCCTCTTAAGGTAATTTGTATGGTAATTGAGTATAACTTTATATTATTAGTTTACTATAAATTGTGCTCAAACTTCATTAGGAGCTCTAGTTTTTTACAAGCTGTCGAGACAGGCAAGGAAACCATTAACTCCTGGAACACTGATAAATTACCTCAACAATAAAACAATAGTGAACTTTGATTGCAGGGGCCATTCATAAAAAGCAGTGAAGACAATAACCAGGAGGTAATACTTCGTTTAAACCATTTATACCGACGACCTCGACGGGGGGGGGTTTCCAGCCCTGTAATAAAAGTATCAGGGATATATATATGTGGATTAGGTGTTTTGCATGATGCCTGAATAAACAAAGACTGACTAATTTGTTAAAGGAATGATGAGGCCAAAAGCCTGGAGTTTGCAGCTCAGAGCTGAATTGCGTGCACCATGCTCAGTGGTGGCTGCAGGGTGGGGGGGTGGCTTGTTTTCTCAATAGGAAGTCGAGCGCTGCAATAGGAACCCTGCCAAAAAAAGGCTTCACCTAACAAAGAGGCCGGTAGGAAATAATGCTGGTTGAGGCTTGTTGGGCCATCTATGGGCTACTTTCCAAGCTGCTATAACCAGCTATAAGTCTTTTTATGGGGACACCCCCAAACAGGGGGCCCCAGCAAGGACAGGAACTTTTACATTTCTGCTTGAATGGGACCTCTGCCAGGGCCTGAGTTCAAAGTGCACTTTCCAGTCATTCAGTTTAACTACATTGTGTATTTGATAGGCTAGCAATGAAGCACAAGACCTGAAGTAATATTCTCCTAGTTTAAAACAATTTCTTTCAGTCTAGTTTGAAGGAAAACGGAACAAAACCTCATAAACCATGATACTCTCTTTGTGTCAAACACACACACATTTAATTTCTGGCTCTCAGCCGTTCCCTCTGCTTTTCCTCTGCACCCTGCAGATCATATCTCATGTCAGTAAGAGCAGAAAAAGCACAGCCTGATTATTTCTCAATGCAAACACCATGTGTCTGCTGCATCCATATGTCTGTCACAGTGTCTCTTACTACAG
>JAUBNQ010000002.1:20794765-20809197 GCA_032353495.1 Ctenopoma kingsleyae
GATATAGAGTAATGCCTTTCATTTAACCAACCAACCAACATGCTTTGTTTCCTAAACCTAACCACAGACAAAATTGTTAATGCAAATTCCAGTACATTTTCTCACATTTTATCTGCCAGTTATCACCAAGAGGTTTACAAAGTGATCCATGAGATTAACGAAACAGCTCAGTGTAAATATGTGAATGTCTGCATGTTGAAAGTTGATGTGCAAGCTGATGGTTAGCTAAAATGTTAATGTTATTCTTGGTAATATTGTGAAACTAGAAGTATTTCCAGTTTGTGCTGTTTGATACTTCAAATCCGCTGAATTTCATTGACAAATATTCAGCTTTTTACTTTGCTGCTGTGTTGGAGACACAGTAAGATGGAATCAGTGCAGTGGGGACACAGCGGACTATGGACATTTTGCAATTGCAATTACAGGCTCCCTGACAGCAGGAAATGTTGAATGAAAAAAGTGTTTGAAATATTGATCATAAATATGACTTTTACACTAAGTCTCTATACTAGAAAGTATATTAATATCAATATCACATTCAATTCAATTCAGCTCAACTTTATTTATATAGCGCCAAATCACAACATAAGTCATATCAAGGCACTTTACAGTGTAAGGTTTAAGACCTCAGGGTGGGCGGCCATCTGCCTCAACTGGTTGGGGTGAGAGGACAGAGGACAGAGGAGAGAGAGAGAGAGAGGAAAGAACAACAGGCAACAGAGATCAATACAACAACAAGGAGCAGCAGACGAGGCACTGGGCAGGTCAGCAGGACCAGCAACCACAGCTCCAAGGCCGAGGATACTTGAGGAAAGATACAGAGAGAGAGCAAGAGAGGGAGAGAGAGAAGACGAAACACAACTAGTGGAGAGAGAAGACACAAAGTTAATAACATGCAATGATGGCATGAGAGTGGACAGAGAGAGAAAAGGAGGAGAGGAGCTCAGTGTAATGTGGGAGGTCCCCCCACATGTACTGTATGTGGTTTAGACAATATAACAACTGTAGCAATTCACCTAAAGAGCAACAATATTTGTCATGAAGATAACTTGCAAAGGAAATGTGGATTCCCTGCATGGCAAAGAGAACTTGCTGGATTGTTATGTGAAATAGCATAACTGCTCTCAAACCTTAGGAACTAACGTATTCCATTATAAATGTAGCGCAGCCATTGTCAACACAAAGATCTTGAAAAACAGCTCAGTAACACTGAAGTGTGGCCTGGTTCAGACTGACGACAGCACTGCTTCAGAAAATGCATTCTTCCAAGTCAAATAATATCCTGCAATGTAATGCAGTGGCCAATTACGTATGTGAAAAGGCACCTTCTCCGGTTAGCTCCCATGTATGTAATGACCATGAATGACAAACATTTTACTTTGCAACCAGAACAGAGCTTAATGTTTTGACTCTTCTGGTGCTAGTACAGATACAGACAGGAAATGTAGGAAGAGATGGGACCGATGTTTCTCCTAGCTGGAATTCAGTCACAGATGTTGCAGTTATTTGGTACGTGCCTATGTACCTTACAATTCTGAAAAGTGAGGGGAAGTAACTGTCACCTGGACAACATTCAAGAACTGCACGATCTCCACTCATCGTGCTGTATGATGCTTGGCAGTGTTGTGGAATCTAATAAGCCGTCAGATTTATAGATGTGTTACTCAAACTGGACTTCAAGGAAGAGGCGGATGAGGAATTTTGAAGGTCAGCTGTATAAAAAAGTAGCAACTACATACCAAGTGCCTTTTTTGGTCATTTGTATGGTTTAGGGTGTTATCCCATCAAATAGTTTGTTGTTAAGTTGTTTCCTTTTAATCACTCATGCCACATACTCATCCTCCTTTTAAAGAAAGTACTACTCAGCAAGCCCCCAGTGAATTGTAGTACAATGAGCAAGGCAGTGAACACCGACACCAGACTGTTTTAATGGCCAGAAGGAAAACCTGTCACAGTTGTGGGAAGTTCCCAGAAACATAAGGGGAGCCAAAATGTGCTGAAAAAAGAGCAAATGTGTAAATAAAGGTTCAAAAAGGGCAAAGCAGCAGTGTCATCTTTGCCTTTTAACTCCTACACTGAGCCATGTATCAGTCGACTTTGTTCAGTGTTGGCTCTCCATCGCCAGATCAGGTTCCCTTCTCCAAGTCACTGCTCAAAAAGACTTGTAGTTGGAACACCATAGCTGCATATATTTTTTAGTTTATCTGCTCTCTTCGTGGGTTGGATCTGACATCATATGGGACATCTCTCCTTCACAATTTGAATCTAATGCTTCCTGAGAAGCCAGATGAAATTATTTAATTTGTATTTAGTATTTAGTATGTATTGGTTTTTGTTTAGACATTAGAATCATTAGTCCTTCTGGAAAACTGTGAGATGTGTATCTCATGTCTGCAGAGGGTTATATATTGTATAATTCAGCTAACACTGTGCGTCTGACAGTGGAGTATGTTTAAATTCCAACATTACAGTCGGATGGTACATAGTGTGAGGCTAATGGCAACCACACCTTGCCAACAGTAACAAAATATTCCTGTGATGCTGCAAGGATCATGCATGACAGAAATTCCAGGAAAGGCAATACGAGCTTGAAGACGAGAGCATAATTAGAGGAAGCAGTGGTGGATGTGATTGGTGGTGAAAGTATCATGAAAAATTTGTTTAACAGATGGGGTTTGAGGCATTACTGACCACAAACTCATCCATGTTTCGAGCACCTCCAACCATTTGCGAGACTGTAGTGTTAACCTCTGCCGGCTTCGGGATCAGGTGATGCTTCGCAAAAGGATTAGCCGCAACTAGATCCTTTTGGCACAGGCACAGGAATTTTCATTACAATGATCTTGGGTGTGGTGGGCCAGGAATGCATCCTCAATAGGAAGGAGGGGAATACACCGAGGCAAAGTGCAAGGGAGTGGTAAGCTTGGGGGCAATGGTGGGAGTACTGGTGGGTCATGTTTCCTCCCAGTCCACTATCTTGTCTTGTCTCCCCTCTCCAGTGATTTTTTTTTAATATATTAATTTTATGGTCAGTTCCTAGTTTTCATATGTCTTTTCATGACTCCCCAAGTCTGTGAGGGTCAGACGTCAGTTCATTCAGTCAGCATGAGCCATTCACATTGTGAATACACAGACTCCGTATGCACTCAGCAAGTATTGTTTGAACTATTGCACTTGTGTTTTTCAGGCCTTTTAATGTTGTGCAACCTATTTCAACAAGCTCTTATTCTTGCTGTCATGAGGTTTCCATCATGTTTGCTAGTTAGCATTTCAAGAATGTGTTCATATACGTCTTTGAAATGATGATGCTTCAATATGAACCTCGTGAAAACAGTGAAAACTGCAAATCAAACTTTGCCTCACAGTGCATGATCCAAATGACGGCAAGCGGTAAATCTGAAATAAGTTAACATGGCATCAGGCATCAGCACACTGCTCACTCCTTGGACCCAAATGACGTCTTGTTGGTCTGTGCTGCTGGTTGAGGCAGTGAAGCATTTCAGCCACAGTTAATGAATTAAACGTTTTTTGGATGGTGTGCTCACTGCTACTACTTCTCTATTTCGCTCTTGAAATCAGCATTTCCCTTGTGTAAACAGAACACATGGCTCATAATTCAGTGGGGATGACACATGACCTCCTTATTTTAGCTACCTTGACTTAACACTTAAGTCATTTCTTGTGATATGTTGATGTCCATATCGCAAGAAATAGCAATGTCTCGATTACTTCATTTTTAAAGTGTTGGAAAGTGAACATTTTGATCTTCACGTCATCCTGCACCACGGCCTCAACATGTTTGTGCAATTTGTTCACACTGCACGTAGGATTTGTAAATCAGTATTTTATCTAATCTCCACTTGAGTAATCAAGCAGGTGTCTGGTGTTTAATCTGGCAACTGAACCTACATTTAACAAGTTTTTCCACTCCTGTCCCTCTGCATTGAAATTTCAGTCTCTTTGTTTAGTAATGTAATGCTATCATTGAGCTGTGCACTCATGGAGAACTGACGACCGGGCGACCATGGCTGAAAGGTCTTTCTGATTGCAGGTCACGATTTTGGCAAAGGGGGGAAAGAGGAAAAAAACGTATGGGGCACAGCTCTGGAATTACCTTCACAATTGCAAAGTGAAAGCCATTCTTAGAGGGGGGCAACAAAGAGCTCTCTGTCTGCGCAGCGCCTTTTGGCCCAGGAGAAATACTATCTGCTGCCACTGCCGCCCCCCCCCCCTCCATCCTGCCTTTTGGGCTGATTACGACGGTGGGGCAGGGTGGGCAGAGTGCCGCTCCAGTGCCATGTCTCACAGCTCCATTCACAATTGTTGCTGTTGGTTTCTTGCATTTACATGAGAAGAGCATGAGAAGGAACAAAACTAATATAAAATCTTTGGGGTCCATGTCTGAACTATTAACCTACTGCATGGACGCCCAGTGAATCTTAGCTTGTATTTATAATATTTAGTAAGATTTCCAGAACAACAGACTTTATTGATCATAAAGTAAAAAAACACAGTGCTGTAGAGAAGGTATTTTAAATTAAAAAATGTAGCTGTACAAGAACTTCCAATAAGAAATGTAGTTTCTGCCAACTCAAAAAACACAGCACCACAGAAAATTGGCAACACTGGTACATTTGCATTGAACCACACTTGAACCACACCAGGTTCCAAATATATTACTATTTCATCCAAATTCATCATTTTAAGGTCTTTTACAATGTTAAATCGTTTTTGCGTGTTAATACTATATTGAAGAGATACTCCAGCAAGTTACTGTTGCGTCTGTGTGAACCTGGAAAAGAAAAAAGGATAGTCACAATTGAATAAGCAGAGGCCAAAACATCCTGACATCCAGAATCAGTAGCTCCTACATTTCCATTAATACATCTCAATGATATATTTCCTCAGATTCTCCTTGCCCCCCCCCCTTGCATGCTCAGTTCTTTAAAACTTCACACCTCCAGTTTTTAACGAAAAGGCCAAGTCGAGATAATTCTTGATGACATCATCATCCTTAAATGGCCCGATTACGTGCTCTGCGCTGGTGAAAAGTGCAATATATGTCACTGGCTCCATTTAATCCAATTAGTAATCCTCAACTTCACTTTCAAAGGCATTACGTGAAGAAAAGAGAAGTTGCTCCTAATCGCCGTGGAATCTGTAGAGATCCAGCAAAACATCTCCTCCCCCCTCTTTCCACCCCAAACCTTTCCTCTTTCCAAATGTGCAGATGGCAACAGCTGTCTGTTGGGGAGCTTGAGAAATTACAGCAACTGGAAAAGCATTTTAATTTCTGCTATGTAAAGTGACGCATTGTCTATGGGATAAAGGACACAAACCCTTGGAAAAAAAATTCCAGACCATAATTTACTCATTTTGACGTTGGTTTCAAATTAATCCTTTGGGCATATTAGAATATTTATAAGTTTCATACAGAATAATGATGAATGAATGATGGAGTAACAAACATTGTCAAGACATTGACTTTCTTGATTGATCTTGATTTATTCTTAAACCAGGTTATAGCCCAATGCAACAAATCTTTTAATGGTTTGATTTCTTATTAGTACACTTGTGTGTCACTGATGCAAAGTACTTGAAACACGCATATTTCCTTTTACAGCCATAAGATGAAGTATAATTCGAAAGTATGAAAAATATATGTGGTAGATGCAAAAATGTAAAAATCTGACAAAAAAATACCTGGATGTTGCACATACTGTGAATTCAAACTGCAACGATTTTTGCTTTGCCCACTAATTGTGCCGACTGTTTGGCCATATGGAGAAAATCTTATGAAATACTTTTAAAATGACTGTGTTCATTCAGTTATCCCTCTTACTTAATGAATGGGAAAGTTCTGCTTGGCCACTCCCTGTCCTGCTTGAGGTAAAAAAAATAAAAATAAAACCAGTAGAAAAAAATGTTGAGCAGGGCTGCAGTAGCACAGAGGGCAGTAGAAGAAGAAGAGGAGGAGAAAACCCCTGAGAGAATAGGAGCATAGGGGTGAATCTCCACCTCACCTCTCTCTCCCACTGCACCTCACCATGCATCCCTTGGTTCCTGAATCGTGTCCAAGTCTTATACATTCACAGGCCGGGGCTGGCCAACTTTCACAGCTGTCACACATTTTCAGCAGATTCCACCAGCCCTAGATGAGGCTGGGGAGAAGACATTCCTGCGCCATTACACATTGGCTAAAAGGAATTACCGTTAACATCTGATATTGTGGAAGTGGGAAATTTGCCACCCCGACCTTGCCCAAAGCACTCCGGAACTCAGGGTCATGGATTTATTATCTCAGATGGCCCTCAGAGGTCACTGGGGGCCACTTTTCCCCCTTCACTGTTCCGGCGAAAACCCCTGCAGCCCCAAGTGTGCTATTCATTAAGTACACTGTGCAGCTTTGTGTGTGTGTATGTGGGGTGGGGGGGTGGATGCTTGACTCGCAGGGGTGGGAGACACATGTTACTGTTGCTCTATGAGTATTTGTCATAGGAACGGCATGTCTTGTCAGAGCGAGAGGCCATTCCCAGCTGTTGGGCCGCAGCACCGTGATGCGGCCTGAGCCGATCCCCCCGGAGCAGCTATGGCCACATAAACAGGATGCCTCCGATGTACAATTGCACAAGTGTGAGAGACAAATCCCAGTTCCCCCATTCCACATCTTTTTTTTTCTAGATGAGACTTGGGTTTCATGTCCACCATAAACATGTTTTTACAGTTTTTGTTACTTTTGTCTTAGCATTCAAATGAATAAGTGCTACTTTATCGGTTTCCAAATAGCCCTGTGAGCACATTAAGTTCTTCTCAGTAAACAAACTGTAGCCCGTGACTGACTTTAACCTTGAATGAAAAAAAAACACGGCCTCTTGATTAATCTTTTGCTAAGACAAAAGAGTTCAGCCAGGTTCAGCTTTTGCTACACCGCAATGCAACATCATGCTGAGGCCGATCAAATTATTTTGAAACATGAACTCTGTACTTCTACTGTTGACCACATGATTTTCACGATAAGACTTGTAATATTCTTTCTCATAGTATTACAAAATGCTGGCTATTGTTTTTTTGTCTGATAAACCTTATGTTTTTTGCACATCTATTACTCAAACTACTAAACAAACTTACTGGACAGTGTTTTAAATTCCGCCTACACCATAAGAAGCAAAACTCTCCCAACACAGTCCATTGTGTTTTTTTAAGCAGGGCTGTTTTTTTGTCTGTGTGCCTGCTGAGAGTCTACAGCCATGCTAGTAGCTTTAAAATAAATTCTAATGTCCCAATTAGCAGTATGCTTAGCAGGTACCATATTAACCATGTTCAGCCATTATCTTAGTAATTGAAGCAGTGGACTTCATCTTCTAGACACTGTGCCAAGTTATCAAAGACTTGTTGAGGTACAGTATTTCAGTCTGGACCAAACTGGGGAACCGAGCAAATGAGTGCTGCACTCAGGGCCGTTTCTAGCTTTGTGGGGGGCCTATGCAAGATAATTTTGGGGAACCCTGTTTTGAATCAACACGAGGAATTTAAACCTTCTCAAAACATAAAATTAAAAACAACAACTGAACGAAACAATACACTATAGGAGATAATAAAGGTAAAAAAAAAAAAATCCCTCTCTTTGACCATAAAGGTGCAGAAGCTTACAAATGTTATATTGGCACCTGCAAATCAAAGATTTTTAACATATCAGGCAAAATCATGAGCAAAGATTCAAATCAGATCCACTGTTTTCTGTGTTATGAGATTCAACAATTTGGTTTATTACATAATAAACCTAATTATTAAGAGCAGGCTGTCCAAACGTTTTATATAGAGGGCCAGATATGATGATGTGAAGATTCCTGTGGGCCTCTCAGAAAAGCTAAAGTTACATACAAATGCACTGTTTTAAAACCATTTTATTATCATTGTGACAATTATCGTTTTTAAAAGCTAACGAAGACACTGTTAGTCAGTGGACATATCTGGTATAAAGCAAATCAAAGTTAATACTCTGGCACAGATGTTTTTACAGTGATATCAAAAATACTTCCCAACAGTTTAGAGAAGTTTCTTTTAATATTACAGTCAATCCGAGAAATATTTGAATTACATTTAATTCTACTAAAATATTTTCAGACTAGAGCGGTAGCTTGGGGGCCCCCTAGTGGCTGCGAGGCCCTAAACATCTGCATATTTCGCATAGCGCAAGAAACGGCTCTGGCTGCACTGGATACAATTTGGCACTATGAGACAGACGGACAAGATGTTAACTAAGCTGTGTCTCATTATGTACGAAGTAAAAAGGGAAACACGTCGTTCTAGGAGGAAGAGCTCACATGCAAAGTCTCTTATTGTTTCTCAAATGATGAACACAAGAAAATAAATCTAGTTCCATCTCCACATAGTATCTTGTGAGAACTTTACTTATTTAGCAAAATGCTGTCACTTATGATAAAGAATGATTTTCATAATGTATTCCTGCAATTTTGCACTGTACTGTTTCAATATTTTTAGCTAAACACAGTAACCACTTACAGTGTCTCATCAGTAAATTCTAAAATTTAGACCTTGTTTCCAAGCACCTGCAGTTTTGGCACATTGAAAATCCCTTCTCTCTTAAAACGTCTTTTTCTGAATACTCATAAATGCTAAATATTTATAGAAAGCTATGGTCCCAAAGTAACCTACCACATCTTCTAAATAAGACTTATTTGAAAATGAAGTCCAGATGTTTTACATTTTTACTGCGCGATGCAAACGGCTGTGAGGAGTCAGCATGTGTTTTCACCATTTCCATGACTTGGGAGAGCGATGATGGCTGTCTTAGTAATTTCAAGGCAACCCCAGCACTCAACTTCCAGGAAGTAAAACAAAACTATGCTGGAGCCTGCGTCATCCACTGAGTCAACTAAACAGTCTGGAAGCATATCTTGTGAGAGAGTCCAGACACAGTCATTCCTCCTTCCTCTCAGTGCCATGACTGTTCAATTTCCTCACTGGCAGTACTCTAAGTCCAGAAGCGTTTACACTGCATATTAAAGTAGTATTTCAGCACCTGTTACTGGATTTGTCACATGAACAGAACATCCTTATGTGACTGGAAACGTCAGATGAACAGAACATCCTCTAGGAGGGAGGATGTTCCTGTTAGTGGATTTGTCAAATGAACGGTACACTCCGGCCTTTTCATGGCAGTATTTTATCATAGGATAACTCTCTGTGGAGCAGAAAATAACAGAGACTAATTAATTTCACTTTCATTAATCTAGTGTAGCCCCCATGAGATCACAGTTTTTTACCAAGAAATCCTGGTCAACAAGTTCAGAAAGATTTAAAGTGACCTTGTCTTTTAGTCGTACTATCATTGTGTCTATAGAGATGATGATGCAAAGAAATTTAGCAGACTATTGGAATAGTCATAAAGTTCAGTAAATATTTGGACCTCATAGCCCCCATTTTTTCTCCTATATTAAATATTTTATTCATCTAATAATTTGGTTTACGGGAGAAAATCAAAGCTAATGACTTTTCTATCATTCTCATCTGTGTTTTTATTGCTAATTAGCAAATATGATTACTTAGATTGTATGCTCTCTGTATTACATGCAGGTGTAGTCATCCATACCCTTGCATCTGTTCTTTACCAGCTATTTTAATCTGCACAACTGCAGCCACTTCTTTCAATTTTCCATGTTTGTGGTTTTCTCCTGTAAAATGTTTGAAATGTTGAGTTCGTTCTCAACATATTGACTTTATTGTTAAAATGTACAGTGGCCCCTAGAGACAAAGCACGTACAAATATGAAAACACAAACAAAGAGGAAATGCACTGCACATCACAAAACACAGACAAAGCCAAAGCACAAAAGAAAAGGAGTTTTCGCTTAGTTAAAGCTTACATCCAGAACAGAGATTGAAGAACAGAACAGACAAGCATCTCAACAATTGCATGTCATAAAAACTGCAATGGCAGTTTTACTGTGTAAGAATACGTTTGAGTACCACTTCTAACAGACTAGTCATTAATTAAAGTTTTCAGCAGCTAAATAAAATCCATCTCAGCTGCACCCTGTGAGAGAACAAAAAATATTTCTGGATGTTTGATTTCCAACAATGTTCTCCAGCAGTGCCACCACCCTCTCTCACTGACAAGCTGTGGAAAGTGTTTTTCTACATAAAACTAAACTTGACTAAACACACACCTTTTTAAATCCCAAGAGAAAGTGCTTTTACATAGGGATTAAGACTTAACCCATACCTGATAAAAGCTTAAATGATAGATTCATTCATTTCAATAGAGATTTATTATTAATATAATCATTATTTTCATGGTTTAGTAAAGTCATATTTGTATGACAGTCATTAACTGTAATCTCCATAAAAACAGGCAGCCTTCCAGTCCATAAGTGTATTCCTCAGCACAGACTAAACACAGACGATCCCTGATGGAATGGGTTAATGTAAATATGCACAAAGCCAAATACAAGCTTTGAAGCCAGCCTTGCTGATATCGATATCCCATCACTGCCGCACCTGATATTAAAAGGATCCCTGCCAGATGACTGAAAAAGAGAAAAAAAAAACTTGTCATGTTGCTCTCACTCTGCTGTGCCTTCAGGGCTGGGTTCTTAGTTTTCCTTTTGTCTGAACGAAGATATGGACAAGTCTGTCATTTGACCGTCTCACTCTGCTGTGTACACTTCAGATGTAGCCCTGACAGTCTATGAATCATGTGTTAGGAAACTAGGTTAGAGCACAATGGGCTCTTCATAAAATAAGGCAAGGCCAGGTAGTAAAGCAGGAGAGAACATACAGGTCGCAGCCATCTTGGGACTCAAGTCTGAGGAAAGATTGGATAAGGGTTTAGTTTGTTTTGCTCTTTGCCTGTAACTTTTTAAATCCCTCTTTACAGTAAGACTCATTTCAAGGTGAAGCAATAAAATCTTTGCAAAGTAGGCTGGGCAGTCAGTTTAATGACAACTTCAATATTAAAAATGTCCACAGTTTTTCTGTATTAATAAATGCAGTACAAGAAAAATATGCTTTTCTTGCCATGCATTATTAAAAATACCATAAATATTGACATTGTAGGATTATAGTCCAGTGGAGCTGGGAATTTTGCCTAAATATTTTAACAACCTCTCTTCAGTTTATACCTTTTTTTTTTTCCCCCACGAGTCCTCACCTACATGTTTCAGGCTCTCTATAATATGGAGTTGCTGGCTGCGCTCTGTGTCCGGTCTACCTTACAGCAAGGAAATTAAATGTTAAATATTTACTGTTCCCCTGGTATGTGACCCTGCAGATTCCAGCTGTGATGGGTAGCAGCCACATTCCTCCCACAGGAAGCTAACTCCCACCTTTTCCCACCTCCTCCCTGTCCTGACAGTGCTTTTGAATATGGCCAGTGGTTTAAGTATCTGTCACACTAACATGTCACATGTGTCACTGACGCCAGGCCTGGGACACACAGAGGATGAAATCCTTCCGTCTCTTTGCTTTAGGGGGTAATCTGAAATGCAAGACAAGGATCATGTGGCTGACAAAGCTAGGCTTAACATAATTGGTTATGCAAATGTTTGTCAGTGACTGTAGGTCCGTGCGATTATCAGTTAGGTTTTGTGATTGTGTATTATATAGGTGTAGCCAGGTAGTAGATTTAATAAGAAGAAATATTTCACTTAGGTTTTACGTAGATCTCAGAATTGTTAATGTGAATGTACGTGTTCTTTACTTTACTTGTGTAATCTTATTTTGCTGTCTTGGGAGTGAGCTGCCTTAGTTTCACGCGCTGTGTCTGACTTTGACGTTTCGATTTTAATGAGATGGATTTGATATCGATAGGACTGAAGTATCTGAGTCTGCTGATTTCTGTCACTGGTGAAGTGGTACAAGACTAACGGCAGATTTTATTCTGTTTCAGTGCAGATAAAAGTATGTTGAATTGAGCACTTTCTGGAAGTCTTGCTTGAAGCTGTTTTTAACTGTATTTAGAACGTAAATGTCTTTTAAATTGTATAGTATGCATTCCAGAGGGGTTTGCGGATTGAGAATCTGAATTTATGTTGTCCTATTTTCTGTTTGTGTCCATTGTGCCCCTGCTGCTAGTTCACTGTTGTGAGTTTTGTTTGCTTTCATTTTTGCTGCCCAGAACCCCACTTCTTGTGTCCCGTGTTGCAACTGATTTTCCCAGGATTCATAGTTTTTTATAGAAATTGTTAAATTATTGACAGTGATTTATACATTCTTTTTAGCAAGACATCATTTGAAAATCTTTGATGGAAGTCAACAACACTCAACAATTTGCTGTGACAATTTTGGTTCCATTTCTGCACGATTGGACGAGGACATGTTAACTTAGGGCTGGAGGCAGTTAGCTTTTATTAAATGAAGAGAATGTACCTTCAACAACACAAGTTATATTTAAATTTTATATTTTATGTTTTGGATTCATTCTTGCTCAGACTAACATCATAAATGTTTATAGGGCATTTACACCTCCTGTTAATTGTGCTGCTTTAGAGCATGATATGAGCATAGATGACAGGACAATGTTGATTAATACATCGCATACATGCACTAAACTGCACAAAAACAAGCATGTAGAGGAGAAGAAATTTACTTTGTCTTATTCTGTTTTCACATTATATGATGGTGATTCTACCATTTCATGATACAAGAAACCTAATGGAAAAGTAAGGTCCTTGGTATTTCCAGGCTTCATGAGAAGGTATGTCCACATGGACAACATCTGTTATAGTTAAAGCATAGTGTTTTTCAGTTATAATCAGCTGAGCTGTTAAAACTGCACTTTGGGCTAATTCTTCAATAAGTAAACTGCACCTTTGTCAGGGCAAAGAATACGACCAAATTTCGAACATAGCTTGGGTGAAAAGAAATGGGAGTTGTCTGATTTCACAATATCTCAAGCACAAAGCTTTTCTTCACCCCTAAGACCCCAGTCACCCCACCCCCTCAGATGTTGCCTTTTGTTGTGTGCATGTGACTGTAGAAATGGCTTCGTAGGAAATGCCAGACACCCACAAAAAAAGCAAGAGAAAAATAGTTGTGGGAGCCACCCTCTGCATCAATTCAGCTGCAACAAGGAGCATTTTACAGCTGGTTTATTGTTATTCCTCTGCTGTTTAAGCTGTCTTTCATGTCAGAAGTCTTTTCCTGCTTACAAATCACCAGGAAGCAATCCCTTTGGCCGCACTGCTGTGCCCTAAGCCCCTTCCTAGGGTTCGGTCCTTTGATCACCTGTAACGGTGGCCATCAAGTTTAAAAAAGAAACGGGCTGCTTGGATAAGCTTGTGTTCTTGTCTGGAACAGAGGGACCCTGCTCCTCGTTTTTAGCAGTTTTTCTCTTTTTTTCTTGTCTCTGTTCTCCCGATGAGCCTGGGAACAAAATCTCAGCAAGTTGTTTCTGGGGGGAGGGGGAGGGGCCCTTGCGGTTGCTGAATTGTTTGGGAAATGATTATTCTTTGGCTGCATTAATGAGGAGCACTCACGGTAAACAAATTGATTAACTAATTAGCTTAGAAATGCAGTACTTTGTCTCAGAGAGAGACATACAAGCAGTTCTGACCTTTGACCCAAGGCTTTAGATTCAGGGTTAAATGTGCTGCAGTGTACTCTGAGTGAACACCACTGTCACATCGTGACCCTCAACCAGAGGCCCAGTTGTCACCGCTCCTGAGTTTTAAGACGGGCTTAATTGGCTTCCCTGAGTGCCTGAAGAGAGGAAAGAGAGAGAGAGCTGGCTTGTTATGAGCCCTTCTGTTCCAGAGAAGGGAGGGGGGATGAGGGTCCCTTATCAGCCATCGTTGGACACCTCCGGTGGCTATTAATCAGAGCCAGAGGCCGCCTGGAGCCAGAAGAGGATCCATGGAGAGGGAGTGTGAAGCTGACCATGGCGCCTTCCCTGGGCCTCACTGACACCCTCACGTAGAAAACCTCAACATATGGGCAAACACTCCTTCCTCCTTCCCTCCTTAAGTCTGAGGGCATACACTGGTACTGCTCCCTGCATGCTCTTGTCCACTCTCTAGCCTCCTCACTCAAATTGATTTAGGTCAGGTTTAGCCCCCTCTGGCCAGGGCCCATCCATTTTAGCTGGTGTGACAGGTTTATGTTGCCCCCTTACTGTGTTATTATATTGGATTGGTGCTGTGCTGCCAGTTACTATTGTGCTAATGAAAATTTAGCACCAGACATAATATTCTTTTTCACAGGATGTGCACTCAGCATGCAAAATATCTTGAGCGCATTTATAGGATTCAAAGTGCTCATTATTTTTAATGTTTGCGACAGAGTGGGCTGAAAAACAGTTTTATGGACAGGAAAACAACTATTAGTTGGTAACTAGGTGTTGTCAGTGTCAGGGTTTTGTGTTAAATGAATTTTAATCTTCTGTATATGTTCATGGCCTTTGACTTGTTTGTA
>JAUBNQ010000002.1:20809297-20820060 GCA_032353495.1 Ctenopoma kingsleyae
GTGTTGTCAGTGTCAGGGTTTTGTGTTAAATGAATTTTAATCTTCTGTATATGTTCATGGCCTTTGACTTGTTTGTAAAAAAAACAACAACCTAGAGCTATGCTGAGGTCATATATAAGCACACTAGGACTCTGAACTCATGCTTATAAGCATCCTAACATGCCTAACGTGCTAGCATGCTAATATTTGCTAATTAAACACAAAGTAGCTGAGGCTAAGGGGAATGGTATTAGTTCATTCTGGAGGGAACATGATATATATATCTATATAGATATAGATATATACTGTATATACACATATTATACTGTATATAGATATATAATGTGTAAGGTCTTCAACCTTACACTGTAAAATGCCCTGAGATGACTTATGTTGTTAATTGGTGCTATATAAATAAAGTTGAATTGAATTGAGTAGAGGTCATAATCTGCAATAAATTGTTCAAATTCTGCACAATTGTCTTTGAAACGTCAACCACAGTGAACACATGTTTGCAGATTTGGTATGCAGACCTTGAAATGTGTTAATGACCAAGTATGCTTCCATCCCGCCCAGAGTTTCAAAAGAAACTACCAATCACTACAGCAGCTAGTATGGTGCGAGATTCATTATTACAGTGGTTCCCACAAGATGAGAGACGCAGGGGAACTTTCTGATGAATTTCAAGTTTAAATGGAAAGCTTCTGTGGAGCGCACTACAAAGCACCATGTGTAAATATTGAATAATGAGCCGCTTTCAAGTCCCCCACTTTGTATCTGCCACGAAAAAACGCCATTAATGACAGCTTTTGGTGTGGTTTACATCACACGGATTCATGAGACGCAATCGCCGGAGATAAATTTGTTGTTATTAGTCTCTAAAGGCACAAGATTTACAAGCCTTCATGCATTTGCACTCAAGATGTGCTGACACGATTTCTTTGAGACACATGTGACAAATATGAAAGGGGCGCTCATTCGCCGCTAATGTCTGACACTCACAATTAGTCATCGTTTGACACTCGAACAAATTTCCCTAAAAGAATGTAGCCATGATTTCCATCACTGTGCATACTGCAGAATGTGTAAATATTCACATTCATTACATTTACAGTATGTTTACATCGGTCAGTTGAGTGACTCAGCTCGAGCATAAGAGATAAGCTGCAGTTGCTGAAACACAGGTTTAACAAGCAATTTACTGTAAGGAGAGCACTGATAAAGGTCAGTGACTCCACAATACATGCAGAAGTTTTCAACTTGTGACTCATATAAAAAAAAAGTAATAAGAGCAGAAGCTTCCACAAAGGTTCAAGGATATTTTTGAAACAGTGAATTCAGCATATTTTGTGCCTGAGTCACACAAACTTTTGCATTTAATGTAACTTGAGGTCAGGATTTCTCATGAGTAAAAGAACAGAGTCATGTAAACAATCAAGTGCTTTTACACATGGTCATTTTAGGTCCTGCTTGTGATTCCAAGGAAGTTGACTCAGCGTTGCTTGGCACCAGCGTTATTCACCAGAACTCTTGGAAATAAGTGTTGAAAGTTTGTGTAAAGCTTTTTTTTTCAGTCACAGGGCCTTTAAACTGACTGTTTTCGTGTCATCTCACGGTCAAAGGAATTCAGATCAGTCATAAACTAACTACCACAATACACTTTTGCATCTGTGAAGAACACAAACACCCGCTCCTGACAGCTCCTTATGTATAAATGGGGCAGATCTCAGATTTGACAGAAAGGTTTGCCAAATAAAACACAGTGTGAATATGCTTAGTGTTACTGTTTCACAAAGTCAGTGACCTGGCAGACTCTAGTCAGTTTTGTTATTTCACATTACAGTTACTCATGAGAATAAAAAAACATTTAAAAACAAGTAAAAGGTTACTATCCTATGATTTCAGTGCATTTTAAATTATTACTATTTTGTTTTCCATCATCTACAACTGAGGTGTGAAATCAGTGATAGTTAAAATACTTAAAAAAAATTTTTTCTCAATGCATCTGCAGATATTTTGTTAACCAAATAAAATTTGCATAAAAGTATTTTCAATAATCTATTTGTGTAAAAATAAAACCTCCAAAACCCCTACTGACCCTGAACTACATGACTTATATATATAATTTGGTAACATAATGTGAGGAGTGTAACTATGCACACTGACTTGAGTGCTGTAATAAAGTATTCATTAAAAGTACTTAGATACTAGTGTTTCCAGTTTGACCAACTTTATATCTCTGCTTCACAACAAACTATCGTCATTTTCTTTGGATACTGTACATATGATATATTTTGTATTTTTTGCAACACTTTACTTTGACTCTACTTTCTTTCTTTCTACATGTAGAGATTTCTCCAGTGTGGGATCAGTAAAATCTTATCTTATCTTATCGCGAGAGCTTTAGTTACAGCAGGATGTTCTTCACATACTAACATTTGAAGTGATAAGCGGATAAACTGTGATGCACTGCTATAGGTTATACTGTGCGAAATGCAATAAAACTACCACAAACTCAACCAAGAACAGCAAAATGATACTTAAAGGTGTGGCTAGAAAGTAGATATGCTCCGCCACACGTAGAACATGCTCTAGTACGTAACCTACCACTTAGTTTAGACTGATTTCATAACTCAAAGTGCTGTTACCTCCAGTTGTTTCTTAATTTTGCCCCCCGACTCACTCCCTTCTTTTTCTACTCGTCTCTGTACAGAGATCCAGTGGAGTCATACAGTTCAGGATGTTTTAACCTGAGCTAATTTTTCACTAACGTTGAAACATTAAACATCTTTGTTTCAACTAAGGTTGCCTTGCACAAACATGTCTGTTTATATTTCTGTTGACTATTGCCTTTAGAACTATTGCCAAAATGACTTACTTTCTCATATTACAAACATCCATCTATCTACTATCCTAACCACTTGTCTTTGTATTACAAACAAATAGTAACAAATCAAACTATTAAGTTTTCCTACTTTTCCTTTGTCTTCCACAAATTATTTCTTCACATAGTTCTTTCTTTATCCTGCCTTGCTCTTATAAACTTACAGTTAGTGTGTTAGTGTTATGACAGTGGATTCCATTCACACATGCTCACACAGCCTACCAGTGAAACCTAATAATGTGACAGATATTAATCACCCTTTGGCATATGAAACACTACAAAATACCTACCACGGGTGAATGCCTCAGCTCATCACTCTGAGGATCTGCCAGACGACACACCACCCTTTAATCTGCATGATTCAGTCAGAAGAAGGATCAAGGGACACATGCACACACACGAATGTCTTTTAGTTGAGAGGACAGTCATAGAAATAACGGACTCCCTAGCCCCTGACCCTAATGTTAACCATCAAAACTAAATGACTAAACCTAACTCTAACCTGAGCCCTAAAGCCGAGTCATAACCATCAAACAGACCTTTGAAAGTGTGAAGACTGACCAAAGTGTCTTCACAATTTCAAAAAGTACTCATTATGATAGTATTTAAGTAAAGTTTGTTCACACAACTATACAAAGGCATAAACACACACACAGGACATCACACTGACATACTAGTCCTCACTCTAACCATAAACCCTATGTTCTTAACACTAACCGGAAGCTAAACCCGACCTTCTCCTAACCTAAAACCAATGATTTATGTTGTCAAGACTTTCTTTTGGGGACAGAAAGCAAGTCCCAGCAATGGGACTGATATCAATTTCATTTATGATTAATGCAGCTGAATAACCCGCACAAAAGGTGTGTTATTTTTGCTTTGATACTCACTGCAGCAGTGCATGGTGAGCTTATACAAAGACATCATTCACAATATAAAATATAAAATCAAGTCACTTTAATTTGTGTGGCACCTTGTTTCATTCGCAATGGCCAAAATCTTAACAATAACCTTAACAATAAACGACAAATACAAAGTCAGTTTTACTGCAATAGTTTACTTTGTCAGTTATTTAAACAGCATTTACCACAGAAAGAATGAGCATTAGCATCTAGCAAGTTCGGCTTACAAACACGTCCAAATATTTGAGGTATATCTTTTTAATCAGACGTGTATACATATAGAAGTACCCTTTAATTATTCTACTCAAGCAAAAGTACATTTCCCAAATTTTGCTTAAAGTACAAATGTAAAAGAACTCCACTAAGAAAACAGTGTATTTTAAGTAATTCTGAATTCATTAGAAATAAACATTTTGACTAAAATTTGTTGTTACCTCCAGACTGTGGAACAAAAATTCCAGTAAAGCTGGAGTTGACTGTAAAGTACCTTTCACAGTGATATATACAGTATATCTAATCCTGCAAAAAAGTAACTAGTAACTATAATGATGCTAAAAGTAATGTAGTGGAGTAATATTTTCCTTTGATTTGTAGTGGAGTAAAAGTAAAAGTAACATAAAATGAATACTCTGCTAAAGTACAGGTACTTCAAAATTAAACTTAAGTACAGTACTTGAGTAAATGTACTTAGTTACTTACCACCTCAGCTACTCCTTTCAATAAATATCTCATTTCACAAAGGCCTGTGGTTCCAGTACTGTCTGACAAATGCCCTGCAGCTAGTGATCATTCCAGGAAAAAAAGGGAAGCAGCTATTAACTTTGGCCATGGTACAGCAATAACT
The DNA here is from genome assembly GCA_032353495.1 of Ctenopoma kingsleyae. Taxonomy (NCBI): domain Eukaryota; kingdom Metazoa; phylum Chordata; class Actinopteri; order Anabantiformes; family Anabantidae; genus Ctenopoma; species Ctenopoma kingsleyae. Next base: position 20,813,907 of record JAUBNQ010000002.1, read on the forward strand.
GGAGGGCAATGGTTACACAATCAGCTCCCTTTGCTAGATAAGGTCATTGTGTTGGCTCAGGGTCGGAAGTAAACCTGAAAGGCCTGTATGACAAGCAAACAACAGGAAGGAAATAATCAATTTGGTGCTTTTAATGAACAACTTCATATCTGGCCTCTTTGTCAGTGCAAAATTGCCACACGCTGGTTAAACATTACTCCCGTGATAGTTCAGTTTTAAGATAGTCGAGAGCAGCCAGGCGAGACAGCACACAGGAACTTAATATGAGCTCCTCATATTGTTTGTGCTCTGGACTGGTGGTGAAGACTGGAGCCAGGATGAACTAAAAGCAAACGTGACCCAGGGAAGACACTGCATTCAATACATTTAACAGCTGAATCAGTAGTTCTTCCACTGCAAGAGGTATTGAAAAAAATGTTCATTGTACTCTGGGTTGGTCGTGTATTTGGTCATGGCTAAAGTTATTTGTCTTCAGGGGAGAGTTTGCAGAACACTCGTACCTGACACTATGCAGCAACGCGGTGTCCACAACAGCTGAATTAGAGAACATTAAAAATTATGCACAATGAGTAAAAGTGATTAAGAGTCTGACAAACCCAGAGTTTAAAGCAAGCTTATGCACTTAGTGTACACTTAAGCTGTCTAATTCTTTAATTTAACCTCACTTACTAAGACAGGATTTGAATTTACAAATTTCACAAATACACTGAAACACTGCGGTCACTTCGACTTGACTGGAATGTAAAGCTTCCTAGAGGAAAAAGGGTGTGTGGGGGGGTCAGGGTAAAAACCTGATTTAACTGAGAGTCCTGCATGTCATGGCAGGGGAGATGTGGCTGTGTTGATGTTGTGAGGGTGCCACGAGGGGTCACAAATCCATCAAACTCACGTGAAAGGAGGAGCATTTGATGTGAGGGAAGAAAGGATAAAAAAGAAAATAGCTTAAATTTTTATACTGACATGGACCTCCAGTTCAATTCTGTTGTTCCCACTGCATTGTTCTCGATTATGGCTGTTTCCCATGAAAAGAAAAGAAAAGAAACATCATGGACTTGTAGTCTAAATTAAGGATTCCTACAAAACTGCTTCCTGCAATTTGTGGAACTCCATGAAATTCATGTCCAACAATGAAAAAGAATGAGGCAAGATTTCCACGTCATATAGTAGAATATGCCTTATTGTAACCGTTAGATTTCTTCAGACGTGCAGTACTGATACACTGAACTATTGCTGATATGTTGATGCTTTTTAAAAAAAAAATATCACAGTTTATCGAGTCCATCAGCATTTGAGCTTTTTCTGACATTTCTGACAAATGTGTTCTGATTGCGAAATAAAAGCATACAAGGAGGATTGTATCACCTTAAAATCATGAATGCCGTTTTTGGCAGACAGTGAAGTTGCATTGCAACTTCGGTTCAGTCTGTTTAATCTCACGCAGGTACAATTAACAGTACAGTCGGCACCAAGCTTCACCATCAGTTAAGTGAACTAGCCAGGAAGCGTGTTAGAACGTTTTCCCCCAATAACTGCACACTCCGACACCCTGGATCATTTGAAGTCACGGAGAAAAAGCCTCATTACAGCCAAGGCCCACATGGGGGGTTTAGTCCCAGACGCAATTTAATGGCAGTAAAAAGGAAAAAGGCTTCAAGGTTACAAGACGCTGAATAGCTTTGGAGGAGACGGCCTGATCTCCCTCCCTGTATCCTACGTCACTGGAGCCAGTGGAGTCATAAATGGCTGCTAACACTAACAGTAAACAGATATAAAAAGACTCCTGGTTTCCTTTATATGAACCATGCCCCATGGCTCAGGGGGGTTTGTTCATAGGAGCCAGGGGTGTTGTGAATAAAAAGGGACGGATGGAGAGTGTAAAAAGAGGGAGAGAAGTGCACTTACATATAAGAGGTGTTTGAAAGGAAATCAGTCGTGCAGCTTTGGCAGTTAACAAATAAATCTAATCAGCACAATCCTCATATTTTTGGATTTATTCAGATAACAGCTTGAACCCTGCTACACACTGAAACTATCTGCTTTACATTAAGTCCCCCACCAAATTAGCATGCCTGTAGTTAATACAGTATGTGATTATGTCAAGAGTAATTATTGTGACATAAATGGGAAGATCTGACTCATTTAAAACAAATGAAAGTAATTCATCCCAAATGTAGATTTTTAAGAGTCTTTGAGAGGATTAGGAAGAAAAGAGACTTTAAGAGTAAATAAAACATCAAAGATACCGTGATGATGCAATTTTGCAGAAGGGAGAAGAGTCGCCTCTTAATTTCTCTCCTCTGGTGTGGAAGGTTGGGAAAGTCAGGAAGCATTAACTGCCATGAACGGCGACAAATGGTAGATTTGAAGGGATGATGATAAAGCTTGCAGTTACACCGCTGACTAACCTGGCGTATGTGGAGCACAAGTTGGATGGCCACTTTGGGTTTTATAAAAAAAAAGATAGAAGTAGACATACTGTACAATTTCCAGCTTTTAAAACCTTTAGTCAGTCGACTCAGAAAGAGAAAGAGTGAAGGATCATACTGGACCGAACCTTTGAATTTATTTGCTGAAAAGCCGTCATTATTTAATTTCTTCTTTCATTTCTTTTGAACCTACTGTTAATTGACAGTCTAAAGAAGATAGACTGAGGAAAATACTTATTTTACACATTAACAATTAATAATCAAATTTTTCAATTCTGATAAAAATGTGCAAAATTATAATTATTCATTAAAAGTATCATAAAAGAGTTTTATAATTTGAATTTTTGGAAATTAAATTCAGGCTGCCCACATCCAATACGTACTCTATACCAAAAATTCTGCTCCGTACAGTATGTGGTCACTACAGCATTTGTAGGAGAAACTTAAGATCGTGAACAGAAAGTCTCTCTCCTTATCTCAAAATGAACACACCCAGAAGCCGAAGACCATATCCAGGCTTCCAGCTCCAAAGATTAGTTTGCCTTTAGGTGGTACTTAGCATAGCCCTGAAAATTGATATGCATCAGCTCTATAATTTAAAGGTAGTTTTCAAGGAGGGGGACTGCTGCTCCTTCTCCACCGGTAATGACCATAATGACCATAATGCCTTGTTAACCCCTTCACCAGAGGTTACATACCCCTATGACATTGGCCTTAAGTCATCCAAATTATTGTGTATTAGGAAGGCAATGTTTTTCTGTCTTATCTATTTCTAGTCAGCTCTTATTCTTTCCTGTACAGTGTCTCAAACACACAGTTTTAAGACTAGTCACCATTTAAAACTTATGACAACTCTAGAACGTGCATAATCATAGTTTTCAAAGGATAAGTGTGGTAACAAGTCATTTAGGTAATTTGGAGAATCCTGACTGATTCTTCAGCTTTTTTTTTTCTCTACCTTTTCTATGCTAATGTTGCAGTATTCAGAGAGGTGATGTGTTGAGTAACCATCCAAAACAGGTAGATGTAAAGGGAAAAAGTCTTGCAATATACTTTCTCTGTGACCTTTTCATGCACTTTATGTTCAAGCTGTCACCCTCACCTCTCTCCACCCAGCTCATTTTGGAGGCCCTGGGCCTGCTGTGTGAACTCTGACCCCTGAATTTGAAAGGGAGAGCCTTATGCTAGCTAGCTCGACTGATGGGAAACCCAACACCAGCATCCTTTGATACAGTTTTCAAGCTACATAGATAGTAAAGTGTGAATGTGATATATGGTATGTGCAAAGATACACAGTGGCACGGGAGGGGCATTATGATAAAATGTCTTTGAGCTATGTAGTTTTTTGGCTTTGTGAGTTTGCTGGGAGGAGCAACGTAGTGTTTGTTGTGGGACTCAAACAAAATGGTAATCTTTCTCTAACCTTATTCAGAGTGCTTTTAATTCTTAAACCTCACTGACACACAGGGCTCTGGAGTGGAACTCGGGTTTCTGGTAATCCAGTGCCGTGCCTTATACACCCTCCATCCACCCCATTCACCACTTTATTCATTAAAAAATATCTTGTATTGCTACATAACCATAAACAAAATAAATCCCCACAAAAGCGTAGCCTAGGAATGACAACTGAGGTAGGACAGAGGTAGGGTAACCCTAAACCTAACCAACAACAATGGTTTTCTAATTGCAACATGGCGATGAGGTGATAGGTCACAGAATCATGGTTGGCTTCACATATGTACTTTGCAGCAACAAAGGGGAAGGGAACACCTGCAACACAGCATGGGAACTGCCTCCAACTATGACCGAGGCATCAGTTTTATTAAAAGGCTATGGAGCATGTCTCTGTTACAAAGTGTATCCACAAAATTACCTTTTCACTATGAAGAAAGGAAGGCCTATTTTCTTGCAGCAGACACATTATGCTCGAAAGAATTAGCTTTGTTGAAAGCTTCAGTGGGCCACGGGTCGTAAAACATCACAAAAAGATGAATCAAAACCTAAATTAATGTAAGAAAAACGCTTCCAAAGATTTTCCACAACGACAGTGTATGAACTGGTGGCAAACTGCTGTGATACCTGCATTATAAATGCACATAAGACGTGGCCCCCCCTCCTCCTATGTCTCCTTCTCACACTTACACATGGCACGCATGTCCAGACATCAGTCAGCTTTTCTGTTCTTTTTTAATTTCTTCATGGTTTTTATGGTACATTTTCATGCTTTACCACACATGCACTGAGGTTTGACAGACTTTATGGGCCATATATTTCCAGTGCAATTTGTCTTTAGAGCAAAAGTGACGTTGACATAACATTCAGAGCCTGAAAGCCTCATAAACCGTTGTCGTTCTATTTCTAACCATAACCATGTCCCAATGTCCATTAACCTCCACCACCATGTCCAGTTACCAAAGATCCCTTCAACTGGAATTTCACCTAATTTCACCAATTAGGTAACATTTAAAATAATCTACACTGTGTGCAGAGCTAAAGTGAGGCTTAACTTCATGAACACTGTAACGTAACAAAGAGTAGTCATAGTGTTAGGAATTCAACCTCCTCAAAATTATCGTGCTGCAAGAAATACTTTTTCTAGGTAAATTTCACTGAAATGTTCGGTTTTTGGTTCGGTTGCTGCGTATTTGTATAGAAACTAGTGCTGCACAGCTAATCTAATCGCAATTGCAATGTCAGCCTGTGTGATTATGTAAGTGCAAAAGACTGCGATTTAATTATAGAAATATGTACATGTGTGGATGTGACAACCAATTATCTGCTTGTGTACACTTCGCTCATTACCTCATATCCTAATGAAGAGATGCAGTCAGTTTTTGTTGAGCATGTGGAGTGTGGTCGTGTGTTTGGTCACATGACTTTCCCGTGTGCAACGTTGACTTAATATAATGACTTCATGATATTGTATACTATGACAATCGCTAGTATCACAAATGAATGGAAAAACTAGGGAATATGATCAAAATAAGACTGTTGAACGTTTGAGAGAAGTCTAACTGCTCAAAATACTCATACCTATTCGACGATTGATTTTCAGACATTTGAATTAATACTTTTGTAATACACAGTGGTGTCAGGCTGCGCCACATTCCTTGTGAAATGTTGTTCTCCAAAGGGTTAAACTATTTCCCTTTCAACTTTTAAACTTGAAGTAAAAGGAGAAAAAAACCATGTGAGGATCTGACTGCCTGCTTCACCTTGGAGCCTCATGCTCCTACAGTTCAGGCATCAACCAGCAGCAGTCCTGCAAGTAGGAATCCTATTCACATCTGAAATAAAGCTCTGTCAAAATACAGAAATGAAAGGTATGCTGTGAGGAGTGAGATGAGATGGGATATGGGAAGCAGTGGTACAGGGCAGGCTTGGAATGTCAGGAGAGGAACCTGCCTGTCAGCATCAGGAAGTGGGAGTAGAGGCACTGGGAGTGGAGAGAGAAGGAGTGAAGCATGTTTTTGACGGCACTAATTTAGCATTTCCTGTATCAGTTTAGCCACCCGACACTTTGAACTTTGGGTGGGCAGAACTCTTAAGGGATGTGATCTTAAATTTTACTGCACTGTGAGGCTCTGAAACACCACAAAAAGCTGCAGTATGAACAATCTTTTCAAACTGGGGAAGATCAATGTGTTTACATTAGGGATGTCCGATATTATCAGCCTACCGATATTATCGGCCGATATCGGCATTAAAATGTAATATCGGAAATTATC
>JAUBNQ010000002.1:20821037-20835165 GCA_032353495.1 Ctenopoma kingsleyae
AAAAAAAAAAAGAACCAAAGAGGGGAAGATAAGGGTTGTAAAACCGAGGGATAAAGTGTGTGTGTGTGTGTGTGTGTATCGAGGGTCCAGTCAGGAACTATGAATCAGGAACTGAGAGCACTCCTGGAAGACTTCCCTCTCACTCTGTCAAGAGAAAACATTCCACATGGAGGCTAATTTCTCTAATTGCCTTCATGTGAAATGGCTGCCAGATGACAACAGGAAATCAACACTCACCCGACAGTATTATCACTTCAATGTACTATGCACAGTTTTACAACTTCTGTACTAACACTGTGAGATCAGAACTTAATCATAACTGCATTAAGCGCATTTATATGCATACTACAAAATTTTGATACATTAGATCTGTGTAGTGCTAATGAGTTTCAAATGAAACAAAAGCGACCTCAAACTCTGGAGAAGCCATTGCTGAACCACCTGTAACGTTTTGTGAAGGTGCTTTAGGTGTGTAAAAAAATAATAATTTTCCTTCATTTATCAGGAGATCTAGTGTAGATCCGCTGCAGACACAAAGAAAAATGTCTGTTTGCTGAAAATAACTCACTTCGAAAACACTCAGCGAGAAGACAGGTGCTTTTCCCAACCAAATATGCCAAAATGCATTTAGTGTGGGGTCGAGACCTTTTGAGGGTCAGAACAGTGTTTTTCAAATGTGCTTGCCTGGACTGGAGAAGGGTTTTGGATTGTTAATTCTCAGTTGCAGGCCCTGTCTGCTGAGCAGCTGTTTGGGATCAGATGCAAGGCCCATGTGTCCATGCGAGGCACAGCAAACCCCTCCGATTAGTCCCAGTAGAACCGAGACTGCTGGTGCATACCAGCAACTTGATCTCATGCGATTTCATCACCAGCAGGGCAGACAAACGTCAGAGGGGTCTCATCTGGAAAAATATAACTGTTTATCTGCCTTAGCATTTGCTTTAACATTTATATGAGCTTATATAATGTGCTATTGGAAGCGACTGGCCAAATATAAACCCTATAGTGAGTCTGTCCTGCATTAGTTAAAAACTGACAGGAGAAATATACACAGAAAAAAATACTCTTAGCAAAAATTTGAAATCAAATAAAGAACTGAATTGTCTGTATTTTGGAAATAAGAGTCATAGAATCGTATTACATAGATGATGGCCCGGTGAAGAAACAAATGAAAAATATTACACATTGCCCATTTTATAGCTTTTTCTCAAGCTCTAGCTTAATCTTATGGGTTTAAACTGATAGTTTGTTCTGTCTGCCTTAATGAAAACTGGAAGTTTGTATGTTCAGTATGTGTTGGGATTGCTTTGTAAAACATAATAATTACTTACTAGTCATCTAAACTTTCTGGGATTTTGTATTCCATCTGGCCTTACTGAGGTTCAAACAACAGAAGCAGAACCATTTAAGAAGCCTTCTTAGCTTTCAGGATCACAAATGCATCATCAGAGTTTATTAAAGACATGTGTATTTACTGTAATACCTAATACTACAATTTATCATTTACCATTTAAACATTTCCCTCATCGAACTTTTAAATTCTTGGTTGTGTTATTCTGCCAACAGAACAATTTCTCTCTGTCAGCAGCTGTGACAGGCTCCAAGAAAAATGTAAATACCTCATTTCAAATCAGCAGTTAAACTATCTGTAGTTCCATGAAAAACTGCTCACATTAGCACTTGTGTAGAAAGTTCATTTTGTACTTTTCACTTGTTTATCACATTTTGTAGAAACATGCATGGTGCAACTGGAGCACAGAAGATTTATAGCTGCAAACATTTGGAGCAGGTGGTGCCTTGACCCCGCTTCACTTCCTCTCTTCTCTCATTTTCTGTCTGCCCTTTTTCACTTGCTTTCTCCGTACCTTGTAATAATTTGTCTGACATCCAATTTGTTCGCTCGACATCCAATCAGGCAAGAAGAAAGTGAAGATTGCGACCAAACAAAACATAGGAAGGGATGAAACAACAGCTTAAAACATAATGTTATATTCTGAAATACCTGCTGTACTGTGTCCATACTTTTTTCTCTTGCTGATGTTTTGTGGAAAGCTATATGCAATTTTTCACATTGCTGATGTACTTGAGTTACTTTAAACACTTTGGTAATCAATATCCTGCGTGTTTTATAAGCTAAAGCTTAAAGATAAAAGATTTTGTAATTCAGGAATGATGACGAAATAGTCGCAGAGACAAATGAACATATGAAAGAAAAAGACACGTGAAAGGTGAGGAAAGAAGAGGAGTGACAAGAGGAGGAAAATGGGAATCCAAAAGCCCTTGAATGCCGTGTGCAGCTGCAGAATGGCATTTCATTGGGATCTATCAGCTCAGCTCTGATTGGCCTGACATTACTAATCCCTCCAGATGTTCAGCATTAACTGATGAGTACGTGACTGTGTCGCACGGGAAAAAAAACAGAGGGGGTCTGAGGCTGTCGTGGCCGGCAGGCCCACGGTAAACAGGGCCTCTTAGGGACCACTGTCTGTGGGATTTGGGTAGATTTGGAGCACAGGATGATCCAGCATCTGGGAATTAGGTGGCACAGAGCGCACATTGTGTCTAGTGTCTAAGCTAATTGTGGGTAGTAAAGTAGTTATTTTTTTGCATTTTTTTGGGAAAGCCAGCAGAAGTTACCTTATCATCCACTACTCTTCCGGGGGTGTATATAAAAAATGAGTGATCTTGTTTACAATGTGTTGACCATTGCTGTCAAATTCTGGAAATTTCTATACGTATTATTTACTCAAGATGTGCATAGTGGCAGCATGACATACTGTGCATAAACTGTAAGATTAAAATATGCTGTCTGTTAGATTCAGGGTGAAAAGTGGAGGTCAGCAGAAAGTGGTATGGTTTTTGTTCTGGAGACGTAACCTTTGGACCCTGCTTGTTTTTAAGCAACAGACTTTATATGGCTGCCACGACAGGCCTCCCTGCCTGCCTTTCTCTCTCCAAAATAGACGAGCAGAATGGAAACAGCTGCACTTGGGCCCCTCTGGGATCCATGCCGAAATGAAACTATCAAATGCCTCCGGACCGAGGACAGATTTCTTAATGTGTGAAAGCTGTGCTGTGTTCACAGACGTGTTTTGTCTGCACTTTTGGACTTGTCAATACAAAGACTTTTTTCCTTCATATTGGTGTGAGGTTATTAAGCAAAAGGGAGCTGGAGGGGGTGTGTTGGTCATTCTGTTGGGAAATCAACTGGTTAAAATAACTCTGCAAGCTCTTGGCAGATCTAATGGGGAAGGCTGTTGGTGGAGGGCAAGGTTGGATGGTGAGAGGTGGGTATGGTGTGAGATGAGGGGAGCTAGTGGGCTTCCGGGCCTCCGCTGAAATCCCGCCACAATTACTCTATTAGCATGCTCAGCTTGGCCTCTGCTTTTCTTTCAAGCAACATATCACAACCGACAACACACATGAGACCATCAGAAAAGGAGCCTGTCAGGAGCCCCATTGTTTCTCCAACCCTCAATGTCCCTGCCTTTACTCAGCCAATGAAAGGGAAAATCCAGAGGCATCATGGGAGCCACAAGTGTACTTGTGCCACTGGCTGTGATTGACAAAACTTTGGCTAACAGAATAAATCACCACTGAAGAATGGAAGCTACACTTCTGACAAAAGTCAGCTTTGCAGAACCTTACAGAAAAAAATTCTATTTTATTTTTAATATAAATAGTACCAACTGTAGAAGTCATTTAAGTTTTGGACTTTATTTCTCTGCTCCATCCCCACCGAGGTATTGAGGGAAGAGTGTATAGTTACTAGACAAAAGTTATCTATTAGGCTGGAATAAACCAAATGAATATGGAAAATGATGCCTTTGAGCAAAGGACTTCTGTCCAAAGTTCTCTGGAGGACTGACTCTGTGTATTTTAGTGTCAATGGTACAATTGACAATTGAAAAAAACATTTTTAATGTCATAAATATCATATTTGTTGCCTGATGGTGGATGCATGAATATTAAAATGAACCCATTTGTGCGACATACTTTTCCATATTAGAAATTAGAGACTCTCCACTATCAAGTCACTGGGCAGAGTATTTTATTATGCAATTTCCTTTGGAGAAGGAGAGCAAATTGTAAAGTTAATGAAATGTTGACAGTGTCTTTTATAACATACAAAGCAAAAACATGTCAATCTTCTGTCATAATTTGAACTCGACTGACTTAGGACGTAGAAAACAGCCTCACATTGTGGAAACGTGCATAACGTGGTTTACATAGCAACTATCGTTAGAGGTGTGCAATAGTTTACACAGAAATATTTTTCCATGGGTGTCTTTACTTTCAGGTGTTCCACAGTGGCATCCAAACAATTCACTGTGGCAAATTGTGTTTGTCTCCTGCTGTATGAGCAACTGTAGTAAAGCAGTGAGTTAGGTTTGGAGTGTCCTTCTGACTCCTTTGTATATTGCAATATACCTTAAACAGTTGAACCAATATTTCTCTAATTTTTGTTAAAAACAAATGTTCGAGGCAGATGGCCATCCATCCTGAGCCTGTTCCTCAGGGAGGTTTCCTTTGTTAAGGGGAGTTTTTCCTCTCCACTGCCGCCCTGTGCTTGTTCAAGGAGGATTGTTGGGTTTCTCTCTCTATAGCCGTTTTCAAGTCAGGATGGCTTGCACATTGTGCGGAGTTGTGCAGGTGTTGTGCAGGTGATTGCCAGTGTCTAATGCATTTTCACATGTGGAGAAACTCTGCTTGGCGCAACGTCACAGTGGGGATAACACTCAGACATTACCCGGACTTTACTAGAAGGCTCGCAGGAAAACGTCAGAGTAATCTCCAGGCCACATGACTCAGGCATTTGTGTACTCACATGCAGCCAACTTTAGTAATGTCTAGATATGTTCAGGGTTCCAGTGCATGTCTGAAAGCATCTTAAAACTCTATAAAACGTGAAGTGCCTTGCAATGATAAAATAAAATTGAACATTGTCATCTTTGTGAAGGGACGAATTATTAGTGCAAGTCTTAGTTAGGACAGCAAAATTGCAGACCACAGTTGAATTTGGAAGAAGACATTGTGTGTAAAGTGACTGAAGCCAGTCCACATTCTTTCATCGATCTTAACCCAGTGTTGTGATTGTCTGAATCCAATCATTAAAAATTGAAATAAAATTGGAGTCACAAATGATGACAGAAGGTAATGGTATCTGGAAAAAAGTCATACGTTGTTGTTCTTCTGAAGTTGTATTTGCCTAACATTAAGACCCACTATGATCAGATTATTTTTATTACATTTTGCACACGCATACAAAAACATACTAACATTTGCACATGACTGTATTATTTGTACTGTATTTATATTCCCCACAGAGACATATTTGTAATTGTAGTTTGATTGAATTTTCAGGAGACTGAGACTGATTATATCTATGCTGTCACTTGGGTCTAATATTCCTAATGTAATCAAGTGTAAACAGACAATGCACATTTCTTTAGTGCATTTTCTTTTCCTTTAGTATGTTTTCTTGCTATGTATGCGTGTGAGTGTGTTTGCTTAAGGGTGTATGCAACTTTATATTTCCATGGTGATGAAAGCAGATAAAAGCAGCTGATGAGACATGTTGAATATTTTTTTGTTGTTGTTATGGAGAGGAGTGTACCTCTTGTGTGTTTTCACTGTAAAACGAGTTCACTTCTGCACAGTAGGAAATGCTTCTGACAACTGCAGAGCCCCGGAGGAAGAAACAGAACACCAACACAAGTAGCTGCACAGAAGCAATCCATGATGGGCTTCTTTATTTAGGAGTAATAATAGGACCAGTGGCATGACATGACTTGTAAATGTTGAGAGCGATGAGAGAGACAGAAGGCAGGCAGATAACTACAGGCTTTAGTTTGAATCAACCATCACAGGTCAGAGAATAAAAAAGCAGATTGTGCTCTGATACACTTTGTAATTCTGTTAAGAAAAGAGCTACTCAAGTATAATTATTTTTATGTATTACTTGTGTAAGGGCTTTTGTTGTTTTGTCTCATGTGAACTTCCCTAGGAACAAATTAAATGCTCTTGTGCATGGCTTCCATAATCAACTGAGTTTTGTGCATTAAAATGATAGAATGAATGAAAATAAACATATTATTTGCTTAGAAACCCCCCTCCAAAAAAGCAGGGGATTGTCACTGCCCTGCAGATGTGCAGCTAAATATTCTGGTGTTTTAAGTCTCCTTTCCGGTTTTCTTTCAATTTCTGGGCCTATATGATTGATGCATTAGAGTGAATTACACTTATGGACAGTCACAAAAAGCATAAGAATTGTCTTAGTGATGTGTAGGTTGTCAGACACTGATGCTCTGGTTCCATCCCCTAACTTGATGAGAGGTCCAACAGGTAGCCACTATGTTAATATTGATAGGTAACTATCCCAATACTGGTCATATTAAAGGTTGGCATAAGTGATGAACACTGATTCTCCGGTGTTTTATTGTAAGCTTATTAAAGCTACTTAATCACTGAACTCAGAAGTGTGATTCTGTTCTCAAATAAAGTTTTTGGAAGACAAATGTAGTGTTGATCCCTGTCTTAGCTCCATCTTAACCTTATATGTACATGCATTTCAGAAACCTCAAAACAAGATCAGAGTGTGTTGGTGGTTTTTGTTGCAGCCTCTCAGTGACTTTAATGCTCGATTTAACTCTTACATCATTAGCTGGAGCCAGACAGAGTTTAAAAGTTGAAATGGAAATTGAGCAATCTCGACATGCACCGTATTTCATTAATGTGACAAGTTGACAAAATGCCAACGGGCATGCGCTTGGCTGACAAGCAACACTAGTTACATTCCAACTGCATTAATTAACCCTGCCCGCAACAGAGGCCGAACACAGTGCACAATAGTGGAGCCAATCGCTGCAGAAAAGCCACAGTGTGGCATGTGAAGCACTATGAATACCTCCCTAAGTACAACCTCTAGCTAAGAAATAAATAACATGGCTGTCTTTCCTGATGGCAGGGCCAAACATGCTGGTTTTGGACAGGGTTCAATAAGGCTTTGATTCTGGAGAAAGAAAAAAAACATAGGGAAGTGAAACAAAATCACCATTTACAGCCTCTGACAGCTGGCAGCTCGTTTTCTTTTTTTTTTCTCGCCACACCAGTAAAAAGCTGTAGTTGGGTAACTGTCATCTTGAGCCTCAAAGCAGTGCTAGTGTCAGGGCACATCAAACTGGCTCCCACCACTGACAAGCGTTACCTCAGAGCGACGTAACGAGTTTAGCAAAGGACGAGAAGTGGAGGCCTGAGGAGAGATACCTGCAGAGATTACCTGAGTACGGGGGTAAAAACATCAGCAACACTTGTGTTAAAAAGAGCAACTTTATTATCAGAGCAATGCGTTTTGGCTTCTTGTCCCCCTTATAAAACACATTACAAAGTAAGAACATTCACATGAGATAACTAAGAAGCACAACACGTAAAGGGTTAAACATCAATCAATCATACATACAAACAGGAATTATGGCAGCCACACAGTTGGTTCCAAGCCAGCCACATTCACAATGTAGGAGAGAAGCACTAATAATTTATATGGGTAAATAATCCAGCTAACCAAACTTTTAGAGCCTAACCAAATATGTTTTGTGCCCAAATGTAACCAAGTAGGTTTTATGCCTAAACCTAACTAAATATGTTTTCGGCCTAAATCTACCCAGGTATGATTGCTCCCTAAACCTAACCAAGAAGGTTTTGTGTCTGGACCTAGTAACTGCCTGCTGAGCTGACTGGGAGGTTCATTGGTTTCCAACTAACCCACATCTACGGCCCTGATAACAACTGATAACTGCCACTGACTGACTTGATTACACTGGGAGCAGGTGGACAAAGACTGAAAAGAGCAGGTCAACAGCTTCAGTAACTAACTGCTGTTGACAGTTCAGTGAAACACAACGGAACAGTTTTCGCCAGCTTGTCATCAGTGTCCCAGTACTGTCGCACTGCTGATGACCTCAGTGACACCAAGTCATACACACTCAGTATGGAAACGCGCATGCATCCTATATACTGTATCTACAGACACTGTATATTCTGCAAGACCACCAAATTTTTCAAACTGACATTTCAGGTTATTTTTGATCAGCGTTTTCAGATTTAGCTACCTCAGTGTGGACACATTGGTTTTTCTATTATGCACCATAAAGCCTCAAATCAAATTCCACTCTATACCCATTGAGATGGAAACATAATTCCAGAAAAAAAACATTATTTGTTGGGTACCTCCTGTTGATGATGTCTTCCCTCTGTCTCTTGAGCATAGGATTTCCTACATTCGCTTGCAGTCGTCTTCTCTCTTCATCTGAGAACTTCTCATTTATCTTCAGCGGTGGTGACACAATGAAAACAGCAACATGCGGTGCAGCCTGCCACACACCGCAAGAGCGCCTAGCCGGTTTATTGGGAAAGGTGCTCTATTGAATTAACTAGCCGCTTTTGTTCCTAAACCAATATTGCAAGACTATAAAGGGGTCGAGGGACAGCAGGCGCACACAAAAGCCTGCTGTGGAGGTAGAAGGGCCTGCAGGCAGTTCTCCATGAAAGCGCAGAGTTTGGTTTAGTTCAAAAGAGAACTCCTGATCTGGAAATAACACAACATTCCGGAAGAATATAACTGTCCCACCCAGCCTCCCAGCTGTTCTCACTCGATCCGGCTCTCTGGGTCCCTAGCTCACTCTCTTTTTGGCTTGACATATTTATTTTACATCACACTGCTTCTGTCTGTCTTTCTGCCCTGCTCAAAGTTTGATTGACAAGAGTTTATGAAGGCCAATATAAGTACTGTAACTTGCAGTAGTGTAAATCTAACAAGGAGGAAAGGTTCAGTGACAGCATTAATTGGGATACTTGGAAACACATTTCAGGAAAAGTGTTATTGACACATTACATGAGAGAAAAAGTTTCAGTATCTCTGCTCCATTGTTGTGCATGTCGTCCATTGCTACAGTCGATTTGTTCGAAATTATTTTGGGGAAATCCTTGTGGACAGGCAGCCCCTTTGAGGCGCTTGGTGTTCAGGGTTCAGTGTCTTATCCAGGGACACTTGTCAATACACACAACATGTGGCTAGGAATAGGGGGAATCAGGAAGAAAACCACCAACACTGGGGTTTGTAGACAACTGTAGACCGCCCTACCAACTGTGCCATGGTTGCCCCATTAAGTCTTAAGCCAGGAGGCAGTACAGCATAAATACTGGAAGCAGGTTGAAACTGTTAGTCTGGCTTCTGAATTTTTAGTCAGAAAAAACCAGCTGAAAATGAAAAGTTTATGTGTCGTTTATGTATTGTGACTGAATAGGTTGATTATCTTCCTGCCTGGCTTGTGTGTTACACCTGAATGTGAGGAGTCTATACCATCAAACGTCTAGCCCCACATATTTGAGAACACGCAAATGAACTTCACTGTGAAACTTAATGTTGTGACCAGCGCTTAGTTTAGTGTCTAACCAACCAACTGGTGGCGATCCACACACTGTTTTTTCCAGCGGTATGTCAGGAGGTGCAGGCAGCCAGAATATGTCAAAAGAGAAGTTGTTATAACTTATTTCAAGCTCAGTGTTAACCACACACACACACACAGACTTACCTAACTACTGTGTGCATAATGAGACCTTGTAATTGTCAAGCTTCTTGATATTTTTCTGATTCCATACTTTTGAGCGATAATTTAAATGCAAATGATTCCTTTTTACTCTTTTACTCAAAGGTGCATCTGGTGCTCTGTAGTTCTCCACAGGTTTATTTCATCAGGACATTTGATCACACCTTTCTGTCTTCTTAATTATCATAAATACATTAAATCAGTTGATCTTTGAATCTTTCCCTTAAAACAAAATCTGGGGAAAACATGATTAAAACAATAAAATCAAATCTAAAACTAAATCTACTTTATGAAACATAAAATTAAATTGTACAAAGCAAACTTACTGTTTACAGAATGAAACCGACTTGTCTAGTTTATTTTGTGGTGAATATTGAATATCCTCTGCACTAACAGATGAAGAGCGATAAGAAGTAGAGTACTAGCCTCAGGGATCTACACCGCATATGATTTGTTAGTTTCCAAAACATCATCATATGTCAGTTCTGAGAAAGGCGATGACTGAAGTTCACTGTTCTTGAAAAAGGATAATTTTATCTTTCATGTCATTTGATATCTCTTGTTTTAATGCAAGGTTTTTGTTTGATTATTCCTTTTCTCATGGGAATTCATATAGTTGGCTTAATATCTTTTTAGACTGAAACACCTTTATTTTGATGTTTTTTAATCCTTTCATCAGAGAAAGGGATTGCTTCATCTTTTCAACTGGGGGACCTTGTAGTGTGCACCTCTCTGTGTTTTCCTGTAGGTGGCATTTTGGCCATGAACTCGATAGCACTCAGAGTAACACCCCGCAGGTCTGGACATGCTTTGGCATGTTTATGTGTCCCATGAACTTCATGTGCATTATGCAAGAGCCAAGTGATGAGATCCAAACAAAGTGAAGGATATTCACTTCACTTAGAGCTTTTGATAAAAGCCAAACGTGTGCCATTATATCACATGATTGGTATTTGTGTGTCTGTGCTTCCCCAGTGCATAATTGCTAAATTTTTATCAACACTATGGAGGCGTCTCTGTCTCTCTACAGAACCACAGTGTGTACATTCTCCAGCCCTACACCATGAACAAAAAGATGTTAATTAATGATTTGATCTCAGTGATGGTCCCATCACACATCTGAAGAGACGTTTTGAGACGGAAGGCCCAGAGGCACATGTGGGTTTCCCCCTTGTTTAGTGCTGTCAGAAGAAGGGATCAAAGCATCGGAGCCAGGCTGTTATCTTGACCTCGGCGAGAAGCCGTTGCAGATATAGGTGGAAGCAGTTAAAGTGATTTGAGGGGACTGTGTTCCTCCTCGAAATCCACCACACACCCTTACAGCAGGGCACAGGTGCATGCGTATGCTGGTATGCGCGTGTAAAAATCATTACAGACACAGACACACACACTTCTGATTTTTCTGATGGGCTATCTTTAGACCACAAGGGTCCACGCAGTGATAGTGAACAATATGCTGATTTGCTGCTCAGTTTCTTTCCCAGCACGTAAAGATCTGCAGCCTGATTTTCAGCCATCTGCTTCCACCCTCATCTGCTGAGAAGAGGTAGATGTGCATCATCTTCCAAGGCATTGCAGACAACAATAGCTGCAAGGTTTTAAAAGCAATGAACAGTGAAACATAACAATGTATATATTGTCTTTAATAATATAGCACATTTGAACCAATAAAGTCAAGTAGTTATATATGAACACAGCACCTAATATTATTAATAATTTCTTTCTCTATCTTTCCATTTTTTTTATCATAAACTTTAGAAACAGATTCATAAAGCTACAGGATATGTGCATATTTAGAACTATTGTGCAGTACAACTCTAACGTTTTCTTTGCATGGTCCTGGTCGATGCACAGCATTGTGGACTAGCCAGAGATTGGATTGTCACACTGGTTGGGAGGACAGAATATAACATGCTGCAGTAAATCGAGCAGGGTGTGATAAAAGGGTAGATGCTGATATTAATGAGAGCAAATACGGAAAAGGGAAGAGCTGAAAGTAATGGCCTTCTTTTGGTCCTCTGGCTGGGTGTGTTGAGGTTGACCGGTATTTAGATTAAGCACATCGACAAATAATGATTGGTTCATAAAAGAGGGAAGGCTGTTGGCATGCAAGTAGTTTGGATTTATTGTGAGGTGACTCGGCTTTACATTGAGCTGACTGCCCGGGAAGCAGCATCCCCAAAAAGGGAGAATGAAATAAGGGGATTTATCCACAGACACTAATCATTCCCAACTTAGAGCATTGGCACAAAAAGGAAAGAATGTGTAAAGAGCCCAGGGACACAAAGACTTCTGGGTGATCAAAAGGAGAATTAAGGGTGACTTCTTCCACTGAGCTATTGTCTGCGTGTTTCATGAAGTATCACTCTCGGCAGAGGGAGGGGGAGATCAAGGATTTCTTGAATTAAAGAGCCTCTGCGCTTTTCTCTATCATCTTTTAATCCACCACCTCACTCTAGCCATCTCCCACCACTTTTGTTTTTCATTTCCCTTTCCGTGAATAGATTCTTCCATGCTACAAAGTTGGCGCGATAACACACGTTTGTGTGTATTGCAGAGATTTCCAAATTCAAAAAGCTAAGAGCGTGGGGAGGACTGGGTGGGCTAGCTGCAGATTTTTTTTGTATGTGGTTGAAGGGCTGTTTCATGTGTGTGCTCGGGGAGGGAGGGGTCTCGGAGCCACCAGGATAATGACCATGACAGCCGCCCAACAGACTCACCCCCCACTGTCCTTTTAAGTCCTTGTTTAAAGTTTGGCTTCGGCACCTGCTTTGAACTGTGACAATGATTCCCGATCACTGCGGAACTCCCAGGATTCTTCATCCTTTGGGCAGGGATATACGCACAGCCAGAAGGCTTTTGGATTCACAAAGTGTTGTCCTTCTGACCAGTAGACATGTCTACTGTGCCCAAAAAAAGAGCTCAACGACAACGTAACAGTCTACAGAGCTGAGGGAAACTGCTGAGTCAGGTGATAATTGCAGCCTTAAAATAATGTTCTACTTTTAACAGGAAGCCAAAGAAGGAGTCCAGAATAGGGGGAAAAAAAACTACACAACAACAACAGACACTCATAATTAATTGTACAAGAGCTGATCCAAATACTTAAGGCACTCTACTCTGTGTTGTTTAAATATTGTATTGCAGTGACTCATAGTGTAATCATTTGTGAGCAGAGATGTAGGAAATCCCCCACATCGCTGCTTCTAGTCATGTAACAAATTGGCGTAATCGTCATTGTGGTTGAATAAAAATTGCGGGTAGGCAAACAACAATTTTTTTTCCTGTGACCGTTCCATGCCCTTATGCTGCTACTCAAACAAACACTTGTCTCTGTGGTGAGTTTCGTTTTGCAGCAATATTGAATTTAAATTGTCACTTGCTGCAAACCTCCAGGGCAAAGTGGGATATAGTTTACCCCTGAGAAGCAAAGAGTCTGATGTAATATTTAACCACTTAAATTTGAATGAGTGATAATTAATAGAAAAGTTTAAATGAAAGTAATATTAAGTTTCAAGTATCTGTGTTATTCTTATCTTTGTTTTGGTCTTTTCCTGGTCGTAGTTCTTGCACGTACTTGCTGAGAGCAGCTGTAACGTTTTTGAATCTTCAGTCTTGAATAGCATATACAAGAGACTTAAGAGATTCCTTTACACTTCATTTTTATCTGCCTATCTATTGTCAGTCAGACCAAGATTAACCTCTACGAAATAGATGGAAAGGACAAAGTGGGGGGAGCGAAAGGAGTTGATCATGATCCAAGTCATGCAGGCTCATATGTGAAGCAACAATGGAGGCAGTGTCAATGGTGCTTCTCACAGTAGCAGCAGGATGAGGTATACAGAAACAGTTTGTCTGACAATTTAGAAAAATGCTTCAGAGCTAACTGGGAGAAGCAAACACACATAAGAGGGAAGAAGTGGAACGTGTGGGAAGAGTCAATCACCAGCCCTTAAGCCAATTGAACATGCCTTTTTACCTGCTGAAGGTGAAGACTGAAAGGAGAAACCCACAAAACGAACAACAACCAAAGGAGCCTGTAGAAGCAAAGTGTTCCGTGATCAAGTCATTGAAAACCATGGATTTGCAACCAAACATTTACTTTATAGTTTTTTGTTCACTTAAAATGTGGGTGAGCTGACACTAAAGGTGCTATGTTCCTAACATATCAAACAACATACCAGGACACAGGAGCTGAAATTCTGAACTTTTGTCTCCTATTCGTCTTTTCAAGATTCAAGATTCAAAGCGCTTTATTAATCCCAGAGGGAAATTATTTTGGCATGTTACAGCAGCTCTCCATTCAAACAGAAAGAAGAAAAAAAAAGAACCATAACCAGAAAAGATTAACACAACACAAATACTAAATACTCAATTTACAGAACAAAAAAATTGGTAAAAAAAATAATAACAGTGAATCAAAACCATGTCATTTCTGGTCATAATCAGTCCTGTGTGTAATGTAGTGGGTTATCAGATTATAAATATGCTATAAATATGATTGTGATTGTTTTCATCACCCT
>JAUBNQ010000002.1:20844259-20870977 GCA_032353495.1 Ctenopoma kingsleyae
GTCCTCGATTTGCTACTCTTTGCACAGTGCTTCGTGTAGTTGCCATTAGGAAGTTACAATAAATGAGAAAGCTACCAGTCAAGCAGAAATATTGAAAATTCTATGACAGGGTGAGCCTCATCTTAGAAGCCAATATCTCTGCGTTTCTGGCCGTGGCTGAGCTCAGTAAGTCTGGGTCACAGGAAGCTTGAACAGTACCACTCCACATTAAGATAAGTTTTGGAGCATATTTCTGTTTAAAACCCAGAACAAGGACAGTGTGTCTGTTTTAAGAAACCAGACTTTCTTTTAATGGATTTTGTACAGAGGAAGATGACTTTAAATGACCTGGTTTAAGTCAAACCTGGTTTGCTGTTACAACTGACAAATATCAGGTTGATGGTGTCAGGTTTGTAGCTCTGGCATATTTTAGATGCAACATAATCATTTTGGAGATGCGTTAAAAAAAGAAGCTAATCACGTGCTCATTCGTGGTGAGTTAATTTAACTTGCTACTGTTTCTACTTGCTTATCTTTCACTCATTTTATCAACTTATTCAGAAGCTCTGCTGGTTGAGATGAAACAGTGCCCTCTTCTGATCTAGTGGCTCATGGTGCATAAAGGCATTTTTACACTGATATTACACTTCTTGTTTGTGTATCACTTACACTGTACTCCAACATTTGAGCTACTGTCATTGTAGGTGCAGCCTGTCAGTGGAAGATACTATTGTGACTTCACTCACACTTTTAGCAGCAGCAGCTTCAGTTCTCTGATCGCCGTGGGGTAATAACTGTGAGTGCAGGTCTTCAGGGCTCTGTAGCGTTTTCTAGATGGCAGTTGCACTTAAAGGTGGTGGAAAGGATGTTCCCACAAACACTGCTGTACATGACATCAGCTTCTGTGATTAATCCTTAATTATCATCGGATCAAATTTGCAGCAAGTTGGAAAGAAAATCCACGACAGGAAAGAACAAAAATCTTTTACAGGATGCTGATGGGCAGGTTTTAATGCCGTGCTCCCTTTTTTTGTTGAAGCCTTGCTGCAGATAACACTCTGTAACTTACATTTCTGTCAGTTTTGCATCAGTCACATGTAGAGGATAGTTTTTTCTCCAGTAGCTGTTGTAGTTCCACTTCTACTGAAAAGAGCTAGCCAGAAAGACTTTCTGTAATTGAATAATGAGAATCTATTGACTATTAATATTGACATACCCATACCACAAAAAGAGTAGTACCCACAATTTTCTTGTAAACATCTTGAAATGAAATAAAAGAAATGGAAGTTATGAAATAAGATAAATAAAAGTTTTTTTTGTGAAAGGGTGCCAACAAATCATCCGCTTGTATGATGCTGTGTTTTCAAAACTGCACCAATTTCTTTGCATGAAAAATAATGGATAAATTGCCTGGAAAGGTAAAGAATGGGCAAACACACAGAGCTTTGGAATTACAATCAGTAATTAGTTTTTTTTTTTTATTCAGTAAATCAATGCTAAAAGAATTACAAAACACCAAACATGTCTCATGTAACTGTAATAAAAGTCAGGAAAAGGTAAGAAAGCAAAGTTACTGTTTGAATCCTCTGAACTGCGGCAGAATCAGTCATAAGAGTAAATAAGAAAAAGTGCCAGTGTCCTCTTGAGTGCAGCATTTAACCTTTGGCAGTAGGTGGTTGTGGTTGGACACAGCAGGTGGATTTGAGAGTGTGTGAGAGAGAGAAGCCTCAGAGAGAAACTACAGCAAATCTAATTGCTGAGCCAAGAGGATGTTCTGACCTTTTCTGACATTTGTGAACAACCAAGCGGTCGGTAGCTGTCAGTCGGGCCACGTGTGAGTCTCATTTTCACACAAACCAGCAGATGGCAGAAGTGCACTGCTCTGACTTGCGCCGACTTCCTGTACTGAAGGATGTGGGCTCTGTGCCTGACTGCCAACTCAGGCATTATCTCACCCCAGTTTGATTCCATTACACAGGCAGAGGAGGAAAATAAGGCTGACTCACAGTGCTGCTGCTCTCCGTCAAAGCATTAAGCTTTCCTTAAGACTGAATGAGATACAGTGGAGCTTCACTAAGTTTTCACTTAGTGTGTTTTTACAATCAACAGCACCTTTTTCAAAATGATAATGAGATGCAGGCTAAAATTCATTAATACCAGGTCGTGGTTGCTTTGTACAAAAACCTGATGGCAGTAATCATATTGGTTGTGGAAAAGCTTCTGCTACTGAGTTTTTCTAATCAGCTTGTTCAACTTGACTTTTCTTTCTTTTTATCTCCAGTATATTAAAGGATCTGGTTTTCTATCATGTCACGTAAATATTATGAGCCTTAGCTGATGTAATCACTACTGATTTCAGGGGTTTAACTTGGAGTCCACTGAGTGAAGAGAATGACAGTACAGTATGTGTACAGAGAGAGGCAAAGGATTCAAGATAAACCTGCACATAAACCTTGATAGCTAATGAAGGTATCACTCAGTAAAAGGCAATACTAATCTTAATATTGTAGGATCATGATTACTGACAGCCAATATATTATATACAGTACATCCGATAATCCGATCCGACCATTTTCCTGCCAAACACTCATTTATTTAATAATTTCCTTGTACTCAGCACTGCAAACAAAGCCTTTGCAAACCGTATTTTATCTCTGTCAGTAACTGAATAAAACTTCATCTGAATAGGCACCAACTGTAATTGAAGAAGCGTCTTATAGAAGCTAAATGAAAAGATTAACTGTGACTACAGAGAGGAATCTGTGATATAGTAAACAGATGATACCAAGCAGTTGAAATTCAACTAATAATGTACTTTAATGTAATAATCTTTTTTTATGATCGCTGTCTTACTATGTCTGACACCATCAGAATCATCTTGTGGTCAGCACAAACAATTTCACTCAGGTCTGTCATCCTCAGCTGTCATTTCTTTCTCTATTTTGTTATATGTGCAATATGCACAGTCTCAGGAGAAACTGTTTTGTAGTTGCATTTGCATCATACAGTAAGATCTTTCCTAAGACCCTTGACTCAGATGAGAAAAAACTAACCTAAAAGTGCTCTAATGAAAAAAAAAAAAAGCAATATAATATTTTTAATACACATGAATGAACCACACTGTTGCTGTGACAGGTCCCTTTATCACCATGAACATGTAGTCTACTTTAAATCAATGCCACATACGGTCTGGCTGCTGTAAAGGCTTTGACTAATGTTTGCTAAAAACTACAGCATCCAGCCTTTTTAGGCTTTTTATGAAATTAAATATTTATGAACAGTTTTAATTTTTCAAAAGGAGCCAATGAGTGGCAGTGAAAAAAAAAAAAAGAAAAGTCTGAAAGTACTGGTGATGTGCTGACTACCACATTGTAAGTTCTGGTCTTTTAATGGGAAGAAAAAAAACATTGATTCTTATAAAAATGATAAAGTGTTGAGGAGGCTGGATCTGTGTGTAGCGCCTCCCTGAGGATAAACACTGAAGGTACTAGAGCAAACTTTTTTGTATTTTATTTTTTATTCATGTTTCTTGCTTGAGCTGCTGAACTTTATTTCCAAGAAATCACTTAGTCTACTCTTTTTCCTATAACCACCATTTCTTTCCTTTCAAGCAATTCAAGTCTAAAATTGCCCACTGGAATGATTCCATTACAATGCATCATTATCACAACCAACACACCAGAGCAGCATTTCACTAAGAAGACCACATAGTGTTTGAAAAAGTCAGCAGCTAACAAGTGGTCTGTGGTGAACGGAAACCGGTTCTTAAAGCCAATTTAATACTTGAAAACCTAAAAAAAAAAAAAAAAAAAAAAAAGTGGCATTGGATGTGGCATTACCTGACCAACAGGGTGCCCAGCCAATCAGGTGACATATAAATCTAACAGCAAATTACATTATATTTGATGGTCTGGTTGCCTGTTAAGCATTTCATCCAGAGAAGAACATGCATGAAAAATCTAATAAAACTATAGGATGTCATAAAATAAAGAAACATATTAAAAATAATAAATTGCTCAAAAACTACCATGAAAAACAAAAACAAAGTTCCACATTACATTCTTCCCCTGCCTGCAAGAGTGAGGTCACCAAATATTTTCCATCTTTAAAACAGTTATGGAAAGAATACACTGTATAATTAGAAACAGATACCCAGATCATTCTACTGCTCCTCCTGATACATTTCAATGTGTCAGACCATCTATTAATCTTCAGTGTTCGTGGCTCTTTACAGGCCAGCTGCACATGGAGAGGAGCCCATGTTAAGGTTTACAATTGCTGCAGTGATGTCTCACACGCTCCTGCACAAGACTGTGAATCACTGATCCAGTATGATGACACTGTTTACTTTTTAAAAGCAGCACAGCAGTCAAACATTTGAATTAGGCCTGTGGTAGACAGCGGTACAGTTCAACTCCATACGCTAATGTGGTTGTGTGTGAGAGAATGTTAAGCTTCTGTAACAACGTCAACCAAGTGTGAGAGTCTTAGAGTGAAATATCACACGTGAGTCATTGCTTCCGCTGCCATTTTCTGTCTGATTAATGTTTACATGACATTAGGAAGCTGGTAGCACAATTGCATCCTGGATTCAAATTGGTGCCACCAGAGTGCAGTGAAATATTTCCCCCCCTTTTGACCTGTTTGCTGAGGAACCATGTATGTGATCATCTGGACAACATCAGATATCACCATGAAAAACAGTGTTGGAAATTTTGCATTACAAACTGAGAATGACTCTTAGATGAAAGTTGTCTTGTATAACGGTAAAATATACTGCACATCTGATTTAAATAGAAACTTGGAGGCATTTGACTGATGGTGGGCCAAAGGTGGAATTCTTTACCTTGAGACCTGTACGTGGATGGTTCCTGGGTTGTTCCTGACCATCCAAACCAATTTCCTTTTTCCTTAGCTGAGGGTAACACTGTCTTCTTTAAAACCACTGAAAGTGGCTACACCTCCTTAACTTGTAAATTAACTTGTATTTATGTGTAATTGATTGAACTGGTGGTCTTGGAATCTGTATTTGTTTATAAATTGCTCCAAGACACATTCCTGACTGTGTAAACCTATAACCTTCCCATTCTATGTGTTGGTTAATCCAATGAGTGCTGTCAAACAGACTATTTTTATATTGGCACAGAGAAGCTGGCAGCTGTAGGCAATCATGATCGCTAAAGGAAAGTTAAGAGGGTTTGGGCTTGTCAAATTAAAAATCCTTTTGGAACTTTCAGCACCACTGAATTAATAATCTACCTCTGATGTTTCTATATTTTTGACTGTGTATGTACATAATCTGGTTCATTTAGGAAACCAGAGCATGAACTAAAATTTGTGCACAAATTTCGTGTGTATGATTTGTGTAATGATTGTACCATTCTGTCTCAGCAAGAAAAATGGTTCAAAGAAATAATTTAAAGCCCAATAATGTCATGACATTCATGCCCCTCATGAGTAAACCTCTGACCGCCACTATGTGTTTTGTCGTGAGTTGAGTTATTGTTTGCAGCTCAAGTAAAAAGTGTCGGCAGTACTAACAGTGGATGCACCTCTGGTGAACTCTGAATAGTTTGAATTAGAGTTCAGTTTTGACTAACAAAGACTAACACGATGGAACTTTATGTACTGCATGTACTGTATATAGTTACCAGTTTCCTTTTCTGTTCCACATGTCTCTACAGTGACACAGATCTTGGTTTTATCAATACATATTTTCTTTGCCTTATGTTTTACTTTACATGTTTCATACAAGACTGGACCAAACTTGCATATTTATGTTTTGCATCACTCATCCAACGGTGTTTAAAATACATAGTTGTCTTGGTGAAATACTTTAAGTACTTAGTACTTAGTAGTTCGTTTCAGAGCATGTACAGAAGTGGTACTTGTAGGTTCTTTTACTTGAGTATTGAGTTTATGTACTTCTACCATCCCTGGCAGCCTTTTTTATCAGGCACCTTTGCAGGAGTTTCTTTTCAATGTACTGAAACTGAAAGTGCTGGGCAAGCTAGAGGATTCAAACCCTGGTCCTTCTCGCTGTGAGGCGACAGTGCTAACCTCTACACCACTGTGCCACCCTAGAAACTAATTTGCTAGGTGTTTTGGATTTTGATTCTGATTCTTATTTTCCCCGTGTTTCTTTTTATACATTTATTATACCTTGTGGACTTTCTCTGCTGCTCTTACCCTTGTACTGCCGTAACAATGCAAATTTCCCACTTGTGGGACTAATAAAGGTTTATCTTATCTTATCTTATTCTGTAGTCAGCTCTGCATCAGCTGTCGTAGCACAGAAATGATTGTACTTCCTTAAAAAATAAACAAAATAATGTGTAACACAGAAACAAGCCAACAAACGTGTTTGTACTGACCCCCATTGGCGGCTGGGTGTTATTACAGCTTCAGCAGAGGAGGCTGCTGACCAAACCCAGCTTTTCCCATCCTTAGACATAAAACCAAAGGGGGCAGAAAAACACTGCTTTTGAGCCTGGTCTATATTTTTGTTCTTTTTGTAAAAATGTACTTAATGAATAATTCTGGGTTTTGAACAATCTGAACTAAAGACTCTAATCTAAAGTGACCCCTCTGGGAAGGCTGGCTACAAGGTTTAGAAGTGTGTTTTTGAAGGTGTTCTATCGGGTTGAGGTCAGGACTCTGTGTAGGCGAGTCAAGTTCCTCCACACCAAACTCGCTCATCAATATTCTTGAGGACCTTGCTTCCTGCACTGGATTCATAGATTTGGAGGGGTGTCCCAATACTTTTGGCAATATAGTGTATCTCAAGGACATTATTGAGAAACTGAATACATCTCACCACAATTCGTGGTCACGGCACAGGGTTTGAAAAGCTATCTGAGTGATGGGCAATGCATGCTTAACATTTCTGCAGATAATCGCAGCACGGGACTTTGACTTTGTAAATTTAAGAATAGCAATTTTATCCACAGAACACAAGGTTAAATTTGCAGTCCCTTTAATAAAGACAAACCCTAAAGGAAACAGCTGTAACAGATCCAATATGTGTAATTAGAAGCTATATTTTTATATTTAATGAATAGTGCTGAAGCTTAATGAAACAAGCCATAACACTTTCCTAAGAAATTACTTTTAACCTGCATTATCATCAAGTCAGCGTGTCTTTCAGCTGGCGCTGACACCCCCATCGTTTGTCATGCTGTATCGATTGTGTGTCCGTTCGCAACCAGCATCTGATGACGCCTGAAGAGATGAGACGTGTCACCATCTTCCTTGTGCCTTCTCCGCAGGGAGGCGAGGTGTTGACCTGTCACTTTGCACCACGTGCCTGTCATTATGTCTGAGTGGGGAAACTGCCACACGTCTGCTGGTCTCACCAGCTCTGCTGAGGTTCAAAGGCTTCAGGGAATAAGTCATTTCAGTCTGCCAAATGGATTTTTATAATAGAATTTTCAAGGGCAGTGGAATAGTGAATAAAGAGCACTGCTGTATGAGTGTTTGATGTGAGCTGATCACAAGTCTAACCACAATCACAAGACTTCTAGCCTGCCCAGTCTAATGAAAGGTCTTGAAATGAGCAGTGTCTTAAAATACAAATACTACAATATATGTTCTGTGCATGCAAAGTGGGTTAGGGCATTTTCATTTTCTTATGTGCATAAATAATATCCCTATTCCCTATTCCTGTCTTTACCTGTAAGTGTACAGAGTTTGGACATCAGATGGAAGCTTGGAGTAGAACTGCTGCTCTTATGGAGCCAGCCAAGGTGGTTTGGGCACCTTATCAGGATGCCACCTGGGCACCTTCAACTGGAGGTGTTCTGGGAACATCCAACTGGGAGGAGACCCCGGGGCAGACCCAGAACACACCGGAAAGATTATGTATCTCATTTGGCCTGAGAACGCCCATGAGGCACTGGAGAAAGTGGCTGGGGTAAGGTACGTCTGGGTCAACTTACTGAACCTGCTACCACCACAAGCCGACTGTGGATAAGCAGTTGATAGTAATAGTTTAATATAGTTTAGATAGTTTAATAGCTGGATAAATAATATTGGATTAGGGTCCCCAGGCTCTGGAGCCAATCCTGGCTGACATTGTGAGTGCAGTGGGGTACACCCTTGACAAGTTTGCTAGTCTATCACAGCGCTGATACACAGGGACAAAACACTCAAGCACTCATTCACACTGCAAGTCAATCTGCATGTCTTTGCATCGCGGATAAAATCCGGAGTTTTCTGAACAACTTCCAGAACACAGAGAGGTCCCTAACCCACCAGGTTTGAGTACTGAAACTTTCATGTTTCAGTGCTAACAGCTGCCACCCATTTGATAGAACAGGCTACAATGTGTGCAGTATGTGCACTACGTACCATGTCGGTTGTCTGACCAAAGCTTTTACCATACCAAAATACACCTTTTCTGACATTTTCTTGTGGTAACCACTTTGTATTCATGATGGAGAAACTCCATCTTCACATTATTCATATTCAAAATGTGCTATCTGCAATTCAAAGCCGTCACATTCATTTCATGAAACCAACCAACAGCAAAATTGAACTGGTTTCATCACAAAACTCGACTTTAATTAGCCAAAGCCTGAACTGAAAATGTCTATGCATTATTTACTATTAGTAAACCTCCATCTATTGTGACAAGCTTTTGGTAATAATTACCATCATGGTGAACCCTGAATAACTGAAGCTAATTTGCCATCTCAAACTCTGTCAGTATTAATATAAATTACAATATTTCTGTCCCTTTTTTCCTAAGATTGTTAATCAGACAAGTAATAGGTGTCTTTCAGTATCCCAAAAAAGTATTCGTTTAAGATTGAAGGCCTCTCCCTGACTCAGGAAATAAGCTGTCTGGTGAGCTCAGTCCTTGAGTTTTTCTAATTACCTTAATGCACATCCAAGCAGAAGACAAAGTCTTGACTGTGCAGTCTCTCCTGGTGTATTTCTGCAAAGGAGGAGAAACAGAACCATATAAATATAGACTTATCCAACAGTAATAGTTGGACTTGTGCTCAGCAGTACATCATCCAGTGTCCTCTGAGTTGTACAGTCTAAGTTCACTTAGCAACAAATGCTTCCAGCCTCTGACTTTGCCCGTTACAATTAACCATGTTCATTTTTAATGGATTTAGAACACAAATCACAAAACTCCCTCACAACGACAGGCACTAAGACCATTCATTTCCAACACATATTGCCAGCTTAATCCCTCACCAAAGAAAGTGACATGAGTGACTCTGACACCAGTCGTTATATCACTTGCACAGAAAGAGACACTTTGCCAGGCACATCATCACATGTCGGCCTGAATCACTTTCCTCTCAAGCCATTTCCCACTGTGCCCAGATCAGCTCTCCATCTTGACACTTGCTAATGTCCCCTCTATCCCCACTGAGGCTGTTCTCCCTTGGTGGGGGTAGGATTGTCTCCCTGAGGCATAAAGGCTGCTCTCCAGCTCATGTCAGCCGCTAAAGTTAAGGCCCCGTGGCTGCTGTAGTGTCAGTGTCGCCCTGAGTTAGCTAGGTCTGCAGAAAGGTGCTGGAGGTTTTTTTCCTCTGCCTCTCTGGGACTACACACGTCTGTGCAACAACACAGCTACCGTAGGTGTGAATATGCACTGGGTGATGTAAAATCAAGTGAAAATGCAACTGCAACAGTTGATCTCAGGTTGCTAGTTCTTGGCTGGCTCAAAATTGTTTCAGCTTGGGAACCATCTAAAAACTGGTTTGCTGTTCCATGGGCTAGAGAGCCACCACACAATAGATCCATGTCATTACACCAGGCAGTTGGTTCTTAGTTCTAAACCAGCGCAGACTGATCCTGGCCTGGAACCAGTTTTCCAGTCTGAGAGACGGTTCTTTGCCTGTCAAGACCAAAGAACTGGTTTTGAAATTTAGCACTAGCTCTAAACTAGCCCTGGACCTGGACTGGTGGAAAAAGGGTCTCAGTGATCTAATGGACAGCTATGACTCAGCTGCTAGAGCAGGTTGGCGGTTCAATCCCTGGCTTCACTATCCACATGTTGGCATGTCTTTGAGGAAGACACTAAAGCCCAAATTGCTCCTGACAATCAGGCAAAGTCTGCCGTGGCTGTATATGTGGGAATATATGCATACAATAAATTTATCCAAACCATCCAGCAATCAAATGTGTTTTCACATGCTGAAAGTAGAAACTGCAGCAAGCACAGTTGCTGTGATTACCCAGGCAGTGGTTAAACTGTTAACCATAACTATGCTTGAATTTTTGTTGCCTCAAAGCCTACAAGACACAAGCATGTACAGACACCGAAGTGGTGAGTCAGCCAGTCTGCAGATGCAAGACGAGCAGTATAAATTTGTAACCATTAGCCAAACACTGATAGGTGATAGTGAAGCGATGAAGCACTGTAGTCAGAATATACTTAACTACTGGTCTGAATATTCTACTGTATATCTTATTTTATGCTTGACTGTTTCTCTGTTGGTGACTGACTAAACTTTCACCTGCAGATGTACTTCATGATCTGCTGTTAAATCACCCACAGCTTCAAACTGCTGAGTGCACTATACTGCATGGAGTGAAAAACGGTGCTTCTGTTTCACACTGCCTCTCATTAAATGCTGCTTTCGACAAATTCCTATTGTCTACCATGGTCAGCTGGTCGTCTTTCATTTCTAAATGTTCATTACACTGTGTGTGGAGATCAGATTTCATACCAGTGTCTTGCTTTTCTATTATTTATACCTTTCTATAACTTTTTTTTTTTGCCAGATCGCTTTCTCATTAGTCTGTCCACATTTAATTCTATTCACATCCACTAAGGCAAGTCACACTGTTGCACGCCATGCATGAATCTGGCTTAGGGGCTGGTTTGATAAGTGATGGTACGAGGAGTTAATGACCCCTTAACAATAAGTTGTTCTGATTTAACCTGCAGTCATAATGCCCTCCATACTCTAAATGGGATGTAATACCAGCTCCTATATCAAGTAGCACAGAACACTAAATCTTGTAGACTTTAGAAGCGCTAACATCTAACTCTGTGTTGCCATGTTTTATGTGCTCCCTTTAACCAAATATGTTAATAAGGTCTATTAGTATGCTCAGTCATATTTGCTAGAAGAGTTCAAAGACAAAAGAACCCCAATCCATCAGTATGCATTATGAACTACTGCTCAGCAGCCTTCCCTGGCAAAGACACAGAGTTCATCTAAAGATTGTTTATGAAAGTTTTATGTCACTTTTTCATACAATTTTCTGAACCAGATCCATGCGGTAAGGATAGAGAGTGTCTCACAGTCAGTTAGAAAAAAGGGAAAACCCGGTAGGGTTAGACTGTCTGGCATTTAACTTAAAAATTCCAATCTAGAATTTTCCCTAATTGGAGTATTTTAAATTTTCAACACTCATTAGCAAATGCAGTGTCAGTTCAGTCTATTTTAAACCTTGGAGACAGAGTGTAGCTTTTCAAACCAGGCCACCCTGTCACTGGATTTATTTCATTGTTCTTGTCTTCTGTCAATATTTATGATACAGTTTATTGGGCCACACCCCATACTGTGAGGCCATGGTGACACAACTGCAACTCAAAAGTGTACCACATCTAATGCGGTGTTTTATCCATAATCCAGTCTAGTGCTTCAGTTTCAGCCTCAGTGGGCCCTTGCTCTTTTTCTTTCTGTTGAAAGACATCTCTTTGTTGTGTGGAAGGGCTAGCTCCTTGTGTGGTTGCGCCAAATGGAGCAACATGATACACTCCTACACTTTTCTGCACAATGACAAAACATCAAGTTATAATCACATGCAAGCTATCGGCCATAATTGCCTCCCACAACTACTGTACACATCCTCTTTTGCTGCATATCCATGCATTGTAAACAGAGTCCTGCCTTTGTGGATGGGCCTGTGCTGCCTTTGTGGGACTGGATCTGTGCCATGCGGTAATGGAAAAGGAGAGTCAAAGACCACTCCGGCCGTCTGCAAGGTCTTTGTTCCTGCTATTGTCAGCAAACGCCTGCCAGTGATCCTGGGGCCACATGAAGTAATCATTTCTGTCTCTCAGGGGCATGGCATTGTGGCACTTTGTTTGAATGATGATGAGTTTTTTCTTCTGTTTAATCCTAAAGCAAAGCAACGGCTACTTGCTTTTTTCACAGGTTGTTTATGAATTTCAACTCGTTCAAGAGTAATATTTCATTCTGAGATTGTGTATTTGGACAGTTTTTTAGAGTCATTGCTTCTAAACAAAATGGTAAATATCAGAAATTATAGTGAGTGTAACTAAACCAGGGCAAACATTATCTCCACTAGATCAGATACAACCACTGTTTACAGCTCTCATGGCCCAAGAGCTCAAGAGGCACTGATTATTTTTCCTACCCTATTTTCACTTAAACCTACTCTATGTGTATTTCCTGTACCATAGAGCACTTATTGACATACATGCAGTACATGTACTGCATATGTTTATGTGGGCTCAAAATGCTTCAGCCATTCATCTAGACTTGAATTAGAATGATAATAATCTTTATGCCCTTTGACTGTGTCACTTTTTTTAACATGTCAGTCAGGCATGGCGACCATGTGACAGTTTACCTAAGCCCCCGGAAATAAATTATTAATTTATTCTGGTTGTCTTAAATCCAGCTCCTGCCACTTATGTGGTAACTGTCTCTTGAAGAACAGCAATTAATGTGCTTTGTTTTAAGGGACTGTAGCTTTACCTGAGGGAATATACAGAGTAAAGAATCCTGCACACATCCATATTCTCTATTCTCACACACTGCACCTGATAAACACACTAGGACCATTAACAACATTGTGACCTCAACTCTTTATCCTCCGCTGTCCAGCTTTTTCCTGACCGGGTTCTGAGCTCCAGTGATGGAATGCTTTTCATCGAGATTCGCGCATGCCAAACTTCTCTTGGACTGGACGTATCTGGGTGGCAGGTGCCTTTGTGCTCACTAATTAGAAGCAGCTTGGTCCAGCATGCCTGTATGCTTAGTGGATCCACACAGAATAACTTCTTCCCAACCTCACCTCATGGCACTCAGTAGTGTAAAAAATTAAAGCTCTGGCAAGGACCTGTTAGCTACGAACCAGGATGTTTGTCTGGAAAGCTTTTTCATGGTATTCATACTTGAATTATCTTGCTGGACCTGCAGGTAATGTTGTCTTTGTCTACAACTCTAGGTCTGGAACTATTCATATTTGCTTCCGTGCCACAACTGTTCTCATTGTTTTCTTTTTAAATGTGCTGATACATGTAATGAGTTACCTTTGTGATAATAGTAAACATTAATGCATTTTACTGAGATTCCAACCCCAATTTGTAGCCCCTATAGCAGCCTGCAATGCTATTAATGTAATCAGATCAGTTGTGTTAGTGCTGATATTTTATTTTATTGTAAATGTAGCAGTCAGTGTTGCTTTGCAGACATTTTACCAGTGGTTTGACAGATGCTGTATAAAGATTATTTAAACAAATTGTAGCTTTCAGAAGTTCTCAATATGTCTGACCCTGAATTGCTAGGAGGCTACAGCGATTGGTTTTTAACACTTGGCTGCTTGTGTTCATGGTCTATGCAGTATGATTTAAATACAGTCAGCAGAAGTAATTGACCAAACCCCCTATGAAATGAATCAGTTTTGCAGTGTAGATAATGGTAACCTTCGCAGTGTTTAAATACCGGTTACTGAAGCACAAGAGATGACACAGGACGTTGTTAGAGCATGGTTGTGTTATCATGATCTTGCAACCAAGAATGCAATAGATGTACTTTAGTAATGTTAGTAAAACTTTAAGTCTAAGGAAATTGTGCTTTTTCAATATGTATCTAAGAAATGAAGTGTGTAATCCGTGCACTGTGGCGCTGCCATCTACCACAATGATAGAGTCCTTCCAATTTGAAAGAATCAAAGGGAATGCATTCAAATATTAAATTTTAATCAACTCATTAAAACATAATCTATTGTGCGCTCACTCAGTTCCCAGTGCCTGAAGGGGCATACTGTGATCTAAGAGCCAACAGAATAACAATTAATTGTGCATCCTTATAAGCTGCAAATTCAGACTCATCTGGTTTGTGCAAGAGGCTGCAATAGCAAGAATCTGGGATAGGCATGGGAAAAAAAATAAGAAAAACTCACAAGGTGCTTTTCATTTTGTAGGTCAAGATTTGCAGGTTTTATGGGCCAGTGTCTGGAGACAAATATTTTACTAACTGACAGCAGCGCCTTGGAAAACATCTTGAGTGCAGATCAACTTTTGGATGCATGAAGCTGTGAACTCTGACACAATTTGTCTGGATCCCTCTTGTCCATGCATTACTGACCACCTTGCCACCTTGAGCCAACAGGAGGAGATGAGGGAGGTGCAGCTGGGAGGGGGAGGGGTGGGGGTGGGGGGGTCTAGATATTGAGAGAATGTGCTGCATAACAGCATCGCCCTGGGTTTAATTGGGAGAGCTTTGGCATTTTTCCGAAATGAAACAACGGGGGAAAAAGGAAATGCAATTACACCCACAGAGAAATGTGTCAAACAGTTTGCAAGCTCTCTCGCCTCTGTAATGAACAGTTCCCATAGCCAAAGGCACTCAGGGTGGCTTGTTTCACAAAAGGTGTGAAGTGAAGCCTCTGTGCTGTGAGGTTTTGAGAGAGACGGCAGTGCTCTTCGGGCTCGGTGAGGGCGAGATAAATAGTGAAAAACCGTGCTATCTGTAACAGACCTCACCATCTGGGCCTGTCGTGCTGAGGAGACAACATTAGGACTACCTCACATTTGTTGCTGGTGTTAGTCGCTCCTTTAATTAATGTAAACACATCATTTAGCAGGTGATGAGATATTAATAGCCGATCAAAAGGGATACAGATTAGACAAAAATGACTGTTTGAGGGTTGTAGAAAGATCCTCAATAGGCTGTTGTTGTGCACTGTGTAATTGTCTCTTATCTTTAAATGGCATGTTGCATGCTGGGATAATGAGCAACTGTCACTCAGATGGCTCTGACATAAATGTCACAGTGATGAATGAGAAGGTTGAGGGAGGATAGTGGTGCTAATGGAAGCTTCTTTACAGCACTTGCATGTTGTTCTTGCCTTTTTCAAACAAAGGCTAAACAATGACGGTGTCTTGTTGTGAGCTGAATCTAAAAGAAAATGTGTGCATTTTTTCCATTGCTGTATAAATGTATTTATCTGCTAGTGTTTGCCCTTGTTCCATTCATCTCCATCTGTTTTCTGCCACTTATCTGTGTCCAGGTCACCATGGCAGCAGACTAGGGAAGGTGTCCCATGCATCCTTCACTATTGTTGCATCTGCCAGCTCTTCCTGTCAGGTCCCAGTGTGATCCTGGTAGATATGCTAACATCCAAAGTGTTCTGCCTAAAGGTCTGCCTAAATCTCAACAGGGAAGATTCTAGGAGACATCTTAATTAAATGCTCGTCCCACCAGGCTATCTGCCATCGATCTGCTTTCTATACAAAGCAGAATCAGCTTTACTCTTTCAGATGTTTGAACTCCTATGTCCACGTGACAGGACACAGGCAAAAGTGACACCTAAACTCCTTCTTTTAGGGCAGTGACTCACTTCCAACGTAAACCTTAATGTAGCTGCTAGAAGCAAACTATTTTATCCACATGAGTGGGGGCTGATGCGGGTGAAGTGATGCATTTAACAGTTACATATCTGAAAGTATCATCATAAATATAAGATGATTTTTTTGAGGTTTTCTTCACGTCAGGCTTTGTCATGACACCGGCTCAAAATGGTGGGAGAGACACCAGGTTTCAAAATAAAAGTTTACTTA
This sequence comes from Ctenopoma kingsleyae, assembly GCA_032353495.1. Classification (NCBI taxonomy): domain Eukaryota; kingdom Metazoa; phylum Chordata; class Actinopteri; order Anabantiformes; family Anabantidae; genus Ctenopoma; species Ctenopoma kingsleyae. The sequence goes on from JAUBNQ010000002.1 coordinate 20,860,026, forward strand.
AAGAACTTGATAGAAAATGTTTGCAAAACAGGATTACAAGGCATGAGATGTGTAAATCAGATCAGTAAAAGTGCGAATGGATTCATGGCAGATTTGGTATAGTGGATTTGTGAAGGGAAAACACAAAACCAACCTCAGCAAACTGAGTGCAGTGGGAGCAATGGTTGCTCAGGAGCACTGGGCCCAGGTGCTCCTGCTCACCCAAATGAAGGTCCGCCCACTAAGACCTGCAAGATAGAGCACACACACGTCACACAAAAGCAAGGACAACCCCTCCCCTAACAGGCCAGGGCTCTCACAGCTTTAGTTAAGTCTAGGTTTAGGTTTCTCTCATTGTTCGAGAAAGGTAACATGCAGAAAGTTACAGATTTCACATGTCATTTTTAGTATGAAATGAATTAAACTGTAATTAATGAATGAATAATAGATGAAACATTTTTCTTTTCTCTGTCTTTTATCAGCATGTCATCTTATTCCTTTTTATTCAAATTTTCTGTCCTTCATCACTTGTACTTGAAACAGAGTCATAATATGTTCATATTTCCTACTTTAAGACAGCACAAGTTAGTTTTTTAGTTTTACTCTGTATAATTAAAAGCCCCACAAATTCAGCTCGGATGAATAACTTGAAATATTTCTCTTCATACTTCAGTCACCGTCTCAGCATGTCATCACATTCTATTTAAGTCTGATTTATTATCAAAGCTGTGTCCTTGCTCTGCCACATGGCTTGAAAAAGCCAGGAAATGCTTGTTAGTCTTTCCTTGTCAGGTCACGCTGTTGGGGGGAGGGGACGGCTGCTGGTCGTTGCACACAGATGCAATATAGCGATCTTTCCACATGATATAATGTAGTAATCATTCAGCACGTGCTACAGCACCATCACCCAACTCTGCTGCTGCAGGAAAGGCTTACTTTGATATTTTCCAAATGAGTAGAACTTGTGTGTCAGGAGGGCTGATTCACAGTCAGTGATATTTTTAATCACCGTTTGCCTGGATTTACAAGTTGCTCTAGGGTCATGTTGCTTCTATTGCACTGTGGGACACCCATTCAACATCTGGAGTCAAAATAGCTGATCTAAACAAGACGTCATCAGCCAGTTCATAAGTGCATCAAGCTTTGGAGCTCTGATTTTGATCAAAGCGCAGCTCACTTGAATTGCCCCGTCCCCCCTTAGGCTTTTCATTACGACAAATCACACCACAAGGACAAGAGGGAGCCTTGGAAGGGTAGTCAGAGTCATTAAAGCAGCAAGGCAAAGACACACCATTGGCAGTGATGCCAATTGAAAAGAGAAAAAAGTATGTCTTCCAGAAATGAAGATATAAAATACTTAAGTCGGATTTTAAGTTTTCAGGGATCCAAAAGTCGCTACACACATTGAAAATGTTACTGTCCATAGTTTTTAACTTGGGATTCAACCCTGTCTCCTCAACCTGAACTGCAATCGCATGTTTGGTGAAACGTAGTTTTTGAATGAATGAAGCGTTACATTTCTTAACAGAAAGTGAGTCACAAGGAGGTAGATGGAGTCGATGGTGGACATATAACGTGCAGGACTGACAACCCTCATGCTCGAGTTCGAGGCCAAGGTTGGGTTTAGACAAGAAAAGTACTGAGGTTAGAGTTAGACAAAGATTGTGTTTTGCTTTAAATTTTAATGCAGCTGTTGTGTGTGTGAAGTGACTAGTAGATTTTCATCTGTTAACCCCACAGTCATTCCCTGACTTTAACCCAGTGCTGTGATCCTTGAAGCCAACCATACAAAAACGTTAATTATGCTGGTGTCTGACATGTGGTAATTGAACAGTAACAGCTTATGTTATTATATAAGGACAACAAATCCCTGGGTAAAGGTTCTTTTGTCATTAACCTAAAAAAAAACAACTTCGTTCTTTAGACTTGAAAATGCCTTAAAAGATTGAGGGTTGGGTTGAATTTTCTTAGAGGGTAGAACTTAATCATTCAGTTAAGAGGAACTTTTTAAATGTTAACAGCAAAATATTAATGTAGATCATTAAAGAAATCTATGCTCATGCTTTCTGTTCAGCTTTGTCTTGCTCTGATTTAAGTTCAAAGGGATGTACAGTATACACATTTAATGATGAAAGTTCAAGAGAAGGGTTCTCATCTAACAGTAATCTACTTTCCACATGCACTTTTATGCACTTTCCTTTTCTCCTATGTCAGGGATTTTTCTCACATCCTATCGTGCAGTTATCCAGCCTTCTCACCCACTTATCTGGGTGTATCACATACTGCACACTTACGCCTCGCTTCACTTGTTTTTTTGTATCCCACCACCTCCCTTTCTCCTCCCAAATGACATCAGACATGACACCCTCATCATCCTTTCTAGAAATATTAAATACAGTCCAGCTGTGGTGTTTCAACACAGCCTTGAACTGCAATCATTACTCCAGTCCTGCTCTGTGGCAAAGCCAAGTATGTTGCACAAGCATTCCATTGCACTATACCTAATGTGGTTCTCTGTCCTGCTGTGGTAGTAATATGAGAATCCTCAACTGGTCAGTTGGATTGTAAACAGGTTTACCTTTCCAAGTTTTCTGATAATAGTGTATTTTCTCTCCTGCATTTTTAAATCTGGCATTTTAAAAAGCAGTTTTTTTCCTTAGTGTTTATAATACTAAGTGATGTGGTGTTTCTACACAGCACTTTCTAAAGATCATCTGTCAATCAGATGACGCACCATAGCTCATCTTCTGTTTATTGCAAACTACTGCTGCTGCTACTGGTGACATTACACAAATCACTAGAAATCTGACACAGGAGCTTTCAGGGGTCATGTTTTAGGTTAAATCACTGTTGTAAAGAGCACTTGGCAGTACCATAAAGCAAAAGGGTATAACAAGCTAGCCTGTGAAGGACTTGGAAATCAATTGTATCCTGGTGACAGTGTAAACAAACCCCCTCTGTGAAACAGATGTGAAAGAATGGATTTATGGATTCATTGAATGTATTAACATAAATACACAGGACACTGACAAAAAGGGCAACACTATTAGAGCCTGAAGAGGAATTCAGTTCCCTCAACTATACTAAGAGATCACTCAGTTTTATTATGCATAGTTGCTTATTTGAGTTTTTACTTGTGGTTCTGACGTTTCAGGGCAAACTTTTGCTTTTGGAAATATTAAGAGCAGGGGCAATTAAACCTGAATCTCTGAACAGACTGCCTAAGCAAAAGGTGGTGAATGACAGAGGTTAAGATGCCTTCTGACCATCTGTGCAGGTGCACTTAAAGTCAGAATGTTCTATAACAGGGAAATCTTACTGCTGTTTTTATTTTTTACTCAAGAAACCTACTATAAGCTTAGAAATGGAGAGATCCTGTAAATCTGTCTCGGGTGATTCAGCAGCATTGACCATTAAACTGTAAAAATGCAGTACAGGAGGACAGAAAACAGTGCTGCTTGGCTGAGTTTTAGAGATTTTATTGATCATGTTAACACTGGCATTTTGTAAAAGTCGCTCCTCATCATCACTTCAAATACTTCAAATTCTATCCTTGTCCTTAATACCTAAATTTGGCCCTGCACCTTCCTTCAATCTCATGAGAGCAAAAGTGGATTTATTAAGTCTGCAAAATCAATAATATGTTTATGTTTTGTCCTTTATAATTTGTCACAATTTGCTCTCGGTACAACAATTACCAGCAGGGAACAAACTGCCAAGAGTTCTTAATTACCTGCCAACAATGGCAGAACCACTCGACTGGAAAGTACTGAACGCAGGAAATCTTTATAATGAGAAACAGCACAACTCAATGAGTAAGGATCCACCGATTATCTGTTTTCGCTTTTTGTATAGGTTTGTATATCAGTTACTTCTGCTATCTTCACATCGTAAAAATGTTTCTCGCGTAATTTGAAATTTAAAATTACATACTGACGTACACCATCATTCTGTCATTTGAGGGCTGTTGACATCATCGACAAGTGGATGTCTCGTGTCAAGCCGGTTACTTCTAGGAAATGAATTCAAACAATTGCTTTTCTGTCGGGTGACAAGGTGGTCTAATGTTTGGTGACAAGGTGAAAAGGTTACTGACTTGACTTCCTAATTTGTAAGGCAACTTGTACAGGTGTCCTGAAGCAAGGCATAAGACACAAGAGCTAGAGTCAGCTCTGTGCAATCCACTACGGTCTTGCTGTGCCTCGAAGCTGTTGCTGTTTCTGTGTTCAGAGTGGCTTTAATTTGATTGATGCTTTCTGTGTTTCTGCCTGTGCCTTCACCGTTGGAACATCTTTACTATAGAGTGCCATTGTTCAGTTGCCATGTTAGACATTTGCATACACTCTTCATGGACACAAATATCACTACCATTTTGGACTTAATTTCTTTGAACTGCTCTGGGACAGAACACACACTGTTAATAGAAGAAAACCCAATTTGGTGAATTTGGTGCAAAATTAATTTAGTTTTTTTCTCTTTTCAGAAATCATACATACAAAATTACACATACAGCACACAATTAGTTGAATGCCCCTTAGCAGAGACTTTTGGTCATAAACAAGCTGACAGAATTCAGGTTAATAGGGTTGATGTCAGGACTGAGGCGGGGATCATAATCACCATATAGTCCACCTTCTTCATTGTTGTGGTAGGTGGTAGTCTGTAAAACGGGGGGCCATCTCCAGAAGTTCTCGGACGACACTGCCATTGTTGGTCGGGTGTCAGAGGGGAATGAACTGGACTACAGGGGGGTCATTAATGACTTTGTCAGCGGGTGTGAACCGAACCATTTTCGCATCAGTGCCAGCAAGACGAAGGAGCTGGTGATTAACTTCAGCAAGAAGTCTCCCCGTATTATACCGGTAAACATCCAGGGTCTGGACACTGAAACGGTGGAGGAGTACAAATACCTGGGTGTTCACCTCAACAACAAACTGGACTGGTCCACAAATACTGATGCAGTTTACAAAAAGGGCCTTAGTCGTCTTCACCTGCTAAGGCGGCTGAGATCCTTTGGGGTGAACAGGACTCTTTTAAGGACCTTCTACAACTCTGTGGTAGCATCTGCCATCTTTTTCTGTGGTCTGCTGGTGTGGTGGAACTGCAGGGAGGGACAGAAGGAAACTTAAACTGGTCAAGAGGGCCAGTCTCTGTCCTGGACTGTCCGCTGAAGTCCATCGAGCAGGTTGGGGAGGAGAGGATGTTGTCTAAGCTGACATCCATTATGTACAACACCTCCCACCCCCTGCATGAGACTGTACGAGCACTGAGCAGCTTGTTCAGCAGTAGACTTTTACACCCACAGTGTAGGAAGGAGCGCTACCGCAGGTCTTTCTTACCGGCAGCTGAGAGACTCTGTAACACAGTTTATCATGGTTATTTTACTCATCACCTGTTTAATTGATATATCATCTGTTTTTAATTGCTGCTACTCTTTTGCAGCTTGTTTGTACACTGTATATTTCACCAAGATCATTCACACCCACCCCACACTTATGTACATATCTCTGTACATTTTTATCTGCACATACACATTTTGGTTGCTTATGTATATAGGGCTACTGACCTACTTGTTCTTCTTCTATATTCCTTTTACTATAAGAGCTCTGTAACACTTAAATTTCTCATTTGTGGGATAATAAAGGTTTATTCTATTTTATTCTATTCTATTCTATATCCAGTCACCTGGTTTCTTTATTGCATGTAAACTCATTCCCTGATTACCTGAGTAACCTTGGTTACATGAATGTATGTAACCACACTTATTGTGGCAGTCTTTTTCTTTGTCAACGGAGTCACGCCCAAACTTTAGATCAGTCTTGAAGGTGCTGGTTTTGGAAATGGGGCTTCTTTGTTGTATGGCAGCCTTTCAGTACAGGCCAACCTGACTGTCAAAAGTGACACTGGTGATCCAATACTGTTTATGGCAGGCCCGTGCCTTTATGTATCCTGGCTTGTTCCTGGCCACACAAACCAAATTTCTGTGTAAGCTGAGGGTGACAGTTTGGCTCTTATTCCAGTCATTGGCAAAGTGGCTTAGCCACTGAATAACTTTGGGTGGCCTCTTTGGACTGATGATCTGCAGTTGTTCAGAAATGGCTCAATGAGATATTCCTTTCTCTGTAAATCTACCAACCTCTTTCTCAAATCTCCACAGAGCTCTCTGGACCCATTGTATTATGTGTTGGTCAATCCAATGAATGCTGTCAAACAAACCCTTCTTATGTTGGCACAGAGAAGCTACCAGCTGTAGTCATTTATGATCACTAACAAAAAGTTAAGAGGCCATGGACTTGGCACATTAAAAGATATTTCAGAACTTTCTGCACCACTGAATGAGTAATCTGTCATAAGTGGGTGTATGTTGATTTCAGAAAACCCCCAAATGAATTAAAACTTGTGAACCAAACTCTTGGGATTAGCTTATTTGCCAACTGTAATGGTGTTTTCATTGCTGTGGTTTGTTTTAGAATTCAGAATAGAGCATCCTGCCGTTGCTTTGTCACTTTTGTTTAATATTTTGTGCAGATACAATACTTGACTGGGCCAATGTAAAGTACCATTTTGCCAGTGCTAGAGTCAGTATTTGTAATATGGCTTGGTTAAACAATAGGCCATTAAGTTGGAAGTCCAATCAATCAATAAACCTGCAAATCTAAACAACAGAAATTATGCCATTACATTCAACCTCTGCCCACCTGAAACCAAGAAATATGGGTATTTTAAATTATCTTTATCTTTCTTGCTATTAGTTTACAGTTCAGAAATGGAAGCAAAGAGTCAGACATATACATCATATTAGTGCACAGTAAGTGATTCAATCAAAGCCTGATGTTGTAAATGTGGGAAATGGATGAATCTGTCTGATAATCTAAAGTGCTAAGTGACAAAATGTGTCGATGCAGGAGTGTAAACAGAAGCCAAAGCCTGGAGACCCAAAAGTTGCTCTTATGGCTCGCAACTAGACTATAATAAATTTTGGCAACTTATTACCAACTCACACACCCTTTTACAAATGTAGACTTATTAAAATGTGATACTGCATACACCACCAGTCTGCACAAAGCAAACCACATTTTCAACAAGTTTCTACAAATCAGACAAGAGTGAAACGGCAGGAACTGCTAAATATGTGCAGTTAAATACAGATGAAAACGTGGCTCTATAGATTGGTTAGAAAAATCTGGATAGGGAGAGTAAATATTTATTATTTCCTTGAAAAAATAAAACATTATTGGAGTATGTTTTAGAAAAGCACTTACCAAACCACCTGCTCTAGTGCAGCTGCTCAGTAGCAAAAGAAGACAAACTAATCGGGCTGCAAAGCTCTTGGGTATGAATATAAGCAAGTCACTGAATGAGAAGCACAGTGCTACTGAAATCAGCATGCAGGCAGGGCAAAGGTTTCCTAGAACAACAGACACTGAAAGATGCATGAGTAGATAGATGGATACAGATTTGCATGGGTCTTTTCACTCTGAGCCAAAAGAAAGACAACATCACTTTTTCACCCAGTGCCTTGTACAATCACCTTCTGGTTAGCTTTATGACAAATGTGGCTCTTCAGCAATCAATTCCAGGCTGCTGCCCCTTTGTTTATCTGCCATCAGAGACACTGGCCCCCATTCACAGTATTGATGTTAGGACTAGAGGACTCTAATCTCCTTGTGTGACATACCTGTGGCAGCACCCTTTACATTATCACCTGTGTCTCACACTGCTCTCATACACCATATATATTTAAGTTTAACTGCTTTAGTTGTTTTAGAGAGTTTTTAATACAAAACGCCAGTGTAAAAAAAGATAAATACAATAAGGTTAAAACAAATAATTCATTCTCAAGTTTAACAGCAGATTTGTGTTGCAGATTATATTTTATAATTACAATTTACACCCAGAGTTTTGCATAATTAATTTTTTTTAGCAATTCATCCAAAAACAGATGAATCCCCAATTTGTTTAGAGTAAAGACTGAAAATGATGAGCTGTATTATGTATTCACATTTGGAAACACCGCCTGGTTCTCACACCATCTCACCATAGTAAGTCAAGTTTGGAATTTCAAAATTTTAATATTACAATTTTCAATGGACATGGACAAAGATTTTCAGATTTATGATTAACCACTTAATTGTATGACTTTTCAAGTGTGCAATTAGCAAAGGTTTTTTAATCCACACACACACTTCTGCATGCACAAACACATTACTGGCACTTCTGTTAAAAACAAGGCTCATTCTCCTTTGTCTTTCTGCAACCATTCTTCTGTTTTCTTTTCTCACTTCTTCCATCTGTCTTCATCTCAGTTCAGGAAATGTAATTTCTCTGTTTTGCCCCTCCTTTCACCTTCACATATTTCGCTGGCTTGCGGGAAGTAAAGCTTGGGTTTTAGCGAGCAGCTCCACTTAAGCAAGATAAGAGGACTTGAATGCAATGCCACAAGCCAATCCACTGTTAGCTCTGGTTTGGCCGGTAAACAAGCCACTTGGGAACTTCTGTAGTGCCTCCCTGGAGGGAAAGAGGGTGAAGAGACAAAGAGACGAGGCCAAGAGTGCAAGCTTAATGGAAACACTATATTTTGCCACCCAGGAGACCCCATAACCTCCATGGAAACCCTACTATTATCAACTCATTACCTGTAAAACTGAAGGATTTTATGGATCATATTGCATCTCATACTAAGATATTTTATTTTCCCAAAAAGGCACTGCAATTTAAAAAGTCAGTTCACAAGCAAACGCTTTCTCTTATCATCTTCATTCTTTGTGCATTACTCGATCTAAATGAGGTTTCTCAGTTTCCTGATGATGGCTTTGTGGCTGCTGAAGCACAGATTAGATTTAATGAAATTAATTATTGACATTGTAGTTCAATTAAATAGCAGATGTAGATAAAGACAAATCATTCTGTTTACTTTTGAACCTACATGAGTGTCCTGTGTGTACAAAGTGCACGCCTGAGTTTTTGTACTGCATATTGGGAAGTAACAGTGGTCTTTGAATTGACAGGAATACATGATAATGTGCCCACAATTACACTGTGGAATCGCTTTGAGCAAGAGAGAGAAAAAAGAGAACTTTTATTCCAGTGCGAAACATTTTATTTTTATCCATGACCTTTCCACAGTGCTGTTTATTGTTGTAGCCGTGATGAAGAAACTCCTGTAATATCAAAGAACTAGTTATTTTTACCTAAACCACAACCTTTTCACTTAACATAACCAAGTTGTTTTTGCGCCTAAATGTAACCAAACCGTAATTTTCCATAACTATAATTGTAATTGCGTTTAGACAAAGTTAGGAAAGTAATCCCTGTATCAATAACAAGAAAATGCAAAAAAAGCTATGGAAATAGGCAAATTGTGACCTTGTGAGGTATGTTACTTAAATGTCACTTAGGCTTCCAGTCAACCAGAGAGATAAAACATGGCAGCATCAGGTATGCATAAAGCAATGAAACTAAAGTGTTAAATGAATCCGTAAAACAAACATAACTCATACAGCAATGTGGTTATATTTTTACAATTAATAAAATGTTGTCAGCCAAAGGTTCTCTGGGAATTTTGCAGTAAAATCAATAAACATGTTCAGTACCTGACATACTCAGTGGTGTAGTGGTGCCTGGATAAGTGGGTATGCTGTAAATCTATCCCCCAAAGGGCTAATAGTATTTAAACATTGTCACTTCTGCTGCTGCTTGACTTCAGGAAGTAAGGATCATTATGAAATTAACATGAGCCACAGAGATGCATATTTTTCAGGTCAATGTTCAAGATAAAAGATGATAATTATGCATTTAGTCTATGAGGCCAGTAGATTCTTTGCTTAACTGTGTCTTGGAACATCTAATTTGCAACAGAAAGTGAAGGCCACAGTGTCCCACCATTGTAAAATTAGAATGATATGCCAAAGAGAGCTTTGCAAATATTACTGGTACAACATGAATAATTCATGATTGTTTCTTACTTTTTAGTCAGAGAGGAATTTATTATCATGATTTTTAACAGCTGGTTTTCAAAGTAAAATATTTCAAAGGCAAAGGCATGTCCCGCCCTACTCTGCCTCTGATTGGCTTAATGGTTTTGCCCTGACTAATCACCACTCCTCCCTACACATAACAGGTGAGCAGCACATACAGTAACAGTGTATGAGGGTGGATGTATTGGGTGTATGCAGTACTGACTTAAAATAAGCAGGTAAACACTGTAGATCTGTGTATCTGTGTATATCCTGCACTACACCACTGGACAGATTATCTACAGTATTTACTTAATGTGATAGTTTTCACATCCATGGTGAAAACTACTCAGCATCATCATCATTATAGATGCTAATGCAACATTCTCTCTATAACTTTTATTCAGTATGTATGATGTTGAAAATTGTAAATGTTTTCATTCTTACAAGCACTACGCTTAGCTATTCCCATTATCCCTGATGTAAAATGATGCCCTCTCAGAGAGATACGCCTGGTGAGTTTGTCCATTTAAGCATATCGACTATGAAAGATGTGAGGCTGATGCTAATGGGGTAAAGACAGCAAAATCTGAACAATTACGTTGTGGTTTTCTTCTCTGCATTAATCAATGTTGCCAGCACTCGATGCTACCAATCTGAACTTCCCTAAGATTTAACAGGTCTCCTTGCACTGTCAGTAAATGTTTCGTCATTTATCTTCTGCGTAATCTGATTAGTCAAATGGAATTTTGTAGATTTATTAGTGGGCTCTGCTGAGGCCTAATGCCAAATGGCTGTGATTTTTAGAAACATATGCACAGACACACAAACACACACTGTCCACTACATTTATGCTAGGCAGTCCATGGAGAATGCCCAATGTGACAGCTGTTGGCACGTTTATTTTTGTCTAAATCAGGATAAACACAGTACTTTCCCATGAACCATTTTCTAGGCCCTGCCAGGGTACAACTAAACCCCCCTCCCACACACACACACACACACACACACACACAC
>JAUBNQ010000002.1:20883421-20903662 GCA_032353495.1 Ctenopoma kingsleyae
CTGTCTGAGGACCTTGGTTGGGATTTGAGTGATTCCAGCATAAGGTTTGGTAATGCATTCAATTGAACATATTCTGAAAGCCTATACATCCTTGTAGCGCTGAAGCTATCTATCATTTGTGAGGTTTGGCATGTCGACCCTCCACACTCCATAACTGTTTCATTTATTTAGAGGACAACCTGTAAAATATCTGTTGAATACAGAGCAACCGCACAACTGAGGCGAACATTTATCATAACTCCAGACGACAAAGTAGAAATTTGCCTGTGTATGACTGATTTTACTTTCTTTCCATTCAGTAACTTGCAAACTATAAATGGCAAATGGGAGGGAAAAAAAAGGACAAAATGGGAGATTTTTAGCTGATTGCTAATGCATAAACATTCCTGTTGAGAGCAATGATGGATAAGTTATTGTCTGACAGAAGAGATGGATTGTGGTGTTGGGTGCTCTGAAAATGTTGTGGCTTGTTCCATATATCTATAGTATATAACATATCACTGTGACTGCACATGTTGTTATGTCTATTCCTGTGTATGTCATTTAAAGACCCACAGTGTACATTTCACACTCTTCTGGAGGGAACAGACTTGGACACAACACCGGCAAAGCGTGTGTGCTAACCACATACAAATACAAAAATTTACCAGTGTTATAACAAAGTTACCTAAGTTAATAACATACGCTCATACGCTAAAGTTTGCATAACAAACCATACAATTTAGGATAGCAACATACTAAGCTAATGAAAAGTGAAGCAAGCCAGCTACTGTGAGTTATTACTGGTTCAGCAGCAGCTCAGCATCTGTCTTGTGCCTTTTATCTGTTTTTAGCTCACTTGACAGTGAATGTAAGCCTGCCATATATTTACTACTGTCTGGTCTCTCGCTCAGTTGCTCTCTCTTTTCCTCACCTGTGCTTCCTCCAGCATCATCTTCTTTTAGTTAGTTATATATTGTGCATTAAATACAGTACATATAATGTATTTCATTATGTACATATATTTGTATACATGTCAAAGCAAAGCAAAGTAAACATGAAAACAACATGAAAATAATCTCTGGACACTTTGAGGACAATGGAGGAGCCATAGTATCTACCACCTCCCCCCCAGCTTCCATCAACCCCCAACTCTATGCTGGGATGTCCTCTAGAGTCTGTGGTGGTGATGGGCAAGAGGAGGATGTTAGCAAAGCTGACATCCATCATGAACAACCCACGTCACCCTCTGCATGAGTCTGTGAGTGCGATGAGCAGCTCCTTCAGCCAGAGACTGATACACCCTCACTGCAGGAACGAGCGCTTTCGCAGATCATTCATCCCGACAGCAGTTAGACTCTATAACTCCTCAATCATGATGTCATGAGTCACTCGGACATTTTACTTCCACGGTCACCACTTCACGCCTAATGCACCTTATATATGTATGGACGTGTGTATGTATATATGTATACATTAGTACGATCAAACCCAATGTCAAGTTACCTTCGAATCAGTATAACTCCAACTCTATAACTTATCATGTTCATCACCAGTTGTTAGTATGCTGTTAATTACCACTAAACAAAGAGTTTAATAGAAATTGATAGTTAATCATTTCACAGAAACTCGCTAATGTGAGTTGAGCTAGAGGACGAGTCAATTGACCACCATAATTAACATGATTCATCTCGGGGACCCGAAAGTAGATATGCAAACCAAATGGTTGTTGAGATATTTGATATTTCAGCCTTGACCAAAATGGTGTTTTAATCAACTGATATTATTCACTAATTGCAGTAGGGGATGAAGGTTTATGCCCCTCAACTCACTTATATGAAAAATTGAAATTTGTCCCCCACAGTATTTATAATGACCAGTCATAAAATACATTCAAAAGCTAAAAGAATTTTTTTTTGTATAGTGTTAAACTGACCCCAGATTATACTAGATGTTCACTGAACTCTCGCCTCTTCATGTCAACAAGAGCACAACAGCTGTGCGTGCGGCTCACAAATATGTGCCGGAGATTTTGGCCGTTTAGTATCTTTCATTCATATGTTGAACATGAGCCAATGTGTTATTGTTCTTGATAGTTACGTCTGATTTTTGTCAGTGTCAGCAGGATGATCTGAGATTTTCTCACTTGTCATCTGAAAACTGGGTCAGTAGATGATGTGTCACCAAACTGTATCTCTGTGAAATGAACCGAGTTATTGTTTGTCAAAACACACATGTTTGTGGGTTGCAGCTTTGTGCATTGGAGCGTGCGTATTCTGTGGCGGATGGTCCTTGTCACTGTGTGTCCATATGCAGACAGTGTGTAATGTAATATTTTGTTTTCTCTAGGGTTACTGTAACCCTCTGGTACCCCAATGTCAGACATAAATGTATGTCATATATAGTGTATATAAATATATAATCCACAGCCATAATTAGAACTAGTAAAAATAAAATAAAAAATAAAAGTATAATCTGCATATAAAACCACAATGAGGAGGAAGATCAACTCGTGCCGCTCTACAGATCAGTCCACCCTGGTCCAACCCTCTTCATTTCGTCTTGGTCATTCATCGTCAGACTCTCGCCTGGCCGGCTGCCATGGTTCCTAATGAGGTCACAATCCTGCCTGCTCGGCTGCCCTGATTACCAACATGTGTGTCATGTGTCTGTGTATGGGAGATTCAGGCATAAAGCAAAGAAGACAAAGAGAGAGACTCACAGAGTGACTATGAGTGTGCCAAACTTTGAAGAAAAGGGAAAGAGGGGGGGGTTCCAAAAGCGTGTAAGAGAGTATGTGTGTAGGTGGGTGTTCTCTAATGACTTGGAATAGGGTTAGTGCTAATGAGGAGAGGGAGCGACAGAGCGATGTGAGGAGAAGTTCAGGGTTGCCAGGTCAGGCCTAATTCACGTTTAGGACAGTTGGGATTTGAAAAGTCATGCACTGGTTGTGCTGAAAAGCAGCTACTTTCAAGGTTTGGTGTCACACACAAAAGATTGTTCAGTGAATTGAATGGCAGTGAATGAAGGTCTGCATCAAGAACAGAAACGCCCGCCAGCAGTCATTACTTATACTGTAGCAACTGTGTCGCAACTTGGGAGTTTCAGTTGCAAACGTGTCTCTGAGGTACACACAAGACTAAAAATCTGCCACTGTTCAAGCAAGAAAATAAAATACAGAGCTTCTTTAGCAGAGATTAGTTTTACAGTTTTGTTCTTGAGAGATGTCATTTAAGCCTTTTGTTATTGGTAGTTCAGTTCCTTCTATCCCTCCTAACCACTGCTGCTGATTTGTTTTTTGTAGCAAATGTTCTAATTTTATAATTATATTGTGATGCAACATTTTTTTAATGACTCAAGCAACATCAGGACTAGACTGCAAGATTGAATATTTTTGCAGAAAGGAAAACTGGATATTGTAAATCTGATATTTTTGTGGAGAAAAAATCTACTGCCTGTGTACATTCAATATTGACATTTTAAGTATCAACATTTTTGAGATTTGTCATTTGTGTTAATTGTGAACATATGGTGATTATGTTAATAGAAAATATATTTTGGTTGCAATTACATTCCCTGCAAAAATTATTTGAACGTGGTGCAATTTGGAATCATTCATCATTTTAATGATACTGAACAGGGGCGTGCTCAGTTTTGTTGTAAGCTGTATATTCAACAGTCAAAATATTTCACACTGAAGTGTTGGAAAGACGATGGACTGACCAGCATTACAGCACCGTCTCCGGAGAAATGCTGTGGCTAATCTCACTGGTTGAGTTAAAATTCAACATTTGGAACCAATGAAAAACTGTTTCTGGCAACCCAATGGTGGCGATTTTCCCCCACAGAATGATTTCCATTTTTCTTATTGCTGCATTGTAGTGTGAATAAAACAGACTGATTTGTCCCAAAGCCACCACCTGGAATCTTGTGCATAGTGAAAGCTGATATCTAGAGAAGTCTTGAGACTGCTGATTAGCATCTGTTACAAAAGTCAAATCAGGTCAAATCTGTTAAGCACTCTTGACAAAACTAATTTAAATACTGGCAGAAGCACGACGGAGCAAACTGAGGCCAAGAGTCTGTGCCAGTTTTTTCATGTGTTCGTGTGCAAAACGCCAATGCACACACCGATCCATTTGTGATATCATGTGGCATGTTATTGTTAGCCTCATTTTAATGTCAGTGAAACACTTCACTGTTTTCCATTTGTCCCCGAAGCCCCGTTACACCCAAGACTTTGATTCAGCTGACTTTGAAACAGTATGTGGGCAAGAGCAGCGGCAGCAGCAGAGCAGGGTTTTGTCCTGAGGTGAACTCTGCAGCAGCCATTGTGAGGGCTGCTCACCACTGACAGAGGGAAGCAAAAGAGGGAGGGAGCAGAAGGGTAGGGAGGGCAAAAACAGACAAAGAGAGAGGCATGACAAAGAAGGCGGACGTGACACTAAAAGTAAGAAGGAAAGTCTGAAAGAGACAGAAGTAAGAAAAAATTAATTTCAAGAGGAAAACTCCACAATAACAGAATAAGCAGCACATGAGCGAGTGACAAAAAAAGCAATGGGAAAACAACAGAGAGACAAAGGAAAAAGAGTAAAAATGGATAAAAGGAGGTCAAAGAGGGTAGGACAAAGCCAAGAAAACAGACAAGAGTAAAGAAAAGGCAAAGAGGCAGAGAATAAACAATCGCAGGGGATGGGAGTATGAAAAATGACTGAGACCAGGAAACAGATAAATCAGAGAGAAAAAGAAAGACAGGAAAAAAGATTGAAAGCAAGTGAGAAACACATGAAAATTTGAAGTGGCAGAGCTAGGTAACAAGGTAACAGGAGTCGGCAAAACACTGCCAACAATGAAATTCTCTCAACTCTTAGCAATAACAGCAATAACAGCTCTGCATAATAAGCCGATTTAGCAGCTCAGTACCAATAAAACACCCAGGTGGTGCTCACTTTTCTCAGCATGACGGGCAGAAGCTGTGTTTCAAGCAAAATCTGCTTCTCATTGTTGTTTGTGCTGCGCTGATAATACCAAGAAGAAAGGCGGCGCAGGGGGGGTGGGGTGTGTGTGTGTGGGGGGTGTCACCAGGTGTCAATCATTAAAAAACGAACATAGTGGTGCTGTGGGCACTGGTCTTCTAGACAGTTGATATTGTGGATCACAATATCATGCTGTTGGGATGCTTTGCAGAAACTCTAGAAATCACCATAAGTGTTAGCTACAGTACCATTTTAGTATTGCTGGTGTGGCTGATATGCACTCTGAGTTCCTTAATAACGGAGCTGTTCTTCAGTACTTTTCGGACTAAACTTAATCACTTGGCTGTTAATTGTTGATTAAACTCATACGTAGGTGACATTTTACACAACAAAAATTGCACCTTGCAGCACAGCTCTGACTGTCTTGAAAGTGAAACAGAAATTCTGAGTAATAAACAAGTGACAAGCTGATGGGAATGTCATTTGGGAAGTATTGGATTTTGACCTGTAGGCAGTCGGATTTATTGCAATTCATCTTGTGCAGAACAGTCCACACCATAGTTGTCAAGAAGTTTCAATCTGGGGAAAAAAAAAAATTCTACCTGGTGGAGGAGGGATCACAGGCTACATTAGGATACACCAAATGGGACTAATTACTGGTTGTTTCAATTCATCTAGTAAATGTTAAGATGTTTCATTGGAGGATCAAAATATTTGACCTGTTAGTATCCTGGCTGAAAATTGAAAGCATCACTGAGTAAACAGGAGGCATTCTTCACAGACTGTATCTGGACTGTTTTATTGTTTTTGACTTCATTTTTGATTTGGTCTGTTTCACTTGTGAAGCTTATATCTTTGTCTTGAAACTTATTATGGTGCGCTATTAGCTGGGAACTGTTTTCCAGTGGTTTCCACCCAGCTACATATCATTGCTGACAGGGGCCAACCTGCGAACTCCAGTAGGGGTGAATTGGAGGATGATATGCTTCATGAGTTGGAAAAATTCTTTGAGACACAAAGTTTGCTGCTGAAAGTGACTGTTATGGAAAAATGGCTGCAGCTATAAAACACTGAGCTTTCTGCTTTATAGGCAGCGGCTTTTGTCTTCCACCAGAATATTCAGCTCTGTGAAGCTATAGTTATTTCACTGTGTCGACTCCTACTCCGTTTATTGTCCTTGGCTTCAGCCGTGATGATTAATGATGCATAGTATGATGGTGCACTTTAACCAGCTCATCCTCTCTCAAAAGAGCGGCGCATCAGTGTTTTGTCTTTCCCTGAGAGACGTTTTAACTTTAGGTTTTACAGTCAGGTGTGTTCTGCTGCTCAGTGTTTAGTGAAAGTGGAACACCTGTGTGCATGTTGGGCAACTGTGTCGAGCTTCAAAGAAGAAAACAGGTTTTCCCACAGAGGGCTGATGAAAGCTTTTCATCCACGCTCCTTGATGAAAGACTGTAGGGATTATGTAAACAGGCAACAAAGAGGAATAAAGTATGTATAATCTCTCATTTTCCAGCTTTGTTGGCCATGAGTTATTTCATTGTTGTAGAGCGGAGGCTGCTTTGAAAGGTGCCTGTTTTAAAGCATAGGCTTTTTTCCAAAATTTGAATTCAACTTTTCAGGTGATGCTGCACTGCAACAGATAGGGGGGGTATAATTATATATACAAAAAAGTCTTTGAAATTCTTCCTTTTGTTAAATTTGCATTCATAAATGTACATTCAAGCCTCTTGATAGATCTGTGGGTTGTATATAAAGACCTACAAGTTCTATGAAGTCCGTTAAGCTATATTTTAAATGCTCACTTCCTGAAAAGCCCATGAATACCCCTGTCCCCACCTGTTGTACTACACCAACACAAATCCAGACTGGAATACCCTCGGCAATGAACATTAAAATGTCTGTCACAAAAGCATCTGAAACCAACGTTGTGATTGCTGATTGGTGGCATTATGGGAGTCTAAAATGTAGTCATGTAGTAATTGCTGTGACTCTTGCTGTGATTTTAAACTATGCTTTTACACTGGCAACTATAGCCAACCTAATTGGAAACCTGGTGTGTTGAGGGGGGCATTGTGCCTTTGTTAAAATAGATAGTCAGATTTGAATACCCCTTTGTATTATTTCTCCACGAGTCCACCACTTGGCTGCCTCCTCACTAAATCACTGCTGTCGCTGATCTTCAGAAGTTGCCCATTGCTTGTACAGATGCCAGTTTTCAAGAACAGCAATTAACAAAATGTACTCTTGAACACTCTTGCTTGTGTATTTATACTTGGGGAGTTGAAGAATGCTAGACGGCATGAAATTAAGTCTATGTTGTTTCTTCTCTGCAGTTATGGGGTACAAGCAGGGATACAATCAACAAAATAAACTGAGGAGGAAAACCTTAACATCTCCTCAGAAACAAGGCTTCCTGAGTAAGTATGCTCCTTTTCTGTAGTGGTTTGAGCTCATTCAAACCATAGTCACGTCATTTAACAAACACTCAAAATGGATGTATTTTGTCAGTTTGGGGCCACTGTGCTTGCATTTTCCACAACAAAATTTTTTGAAAACCCTTTCCAAAATGTCCAAGTGTCACAGTGTAGCTGCAGAGTGCACAGTGTACAAAACCTGCAGCGATCAACTGTACTGAAACACAGTGTTACCTGGAAGTAAGACATCAGCAAAGCGCAGCCAAACTGCAAATAATTCTTTTTAATGTTTGCATTCTTGTGAAAATGTTTCTGACAAGGACACAAGAATCAATAGCATTGTTTGATTTGATGATTACCTTGAGCCATGTTTGCAGGTTTTCAGTCCAGCAAAACCACAGCCCAGCAGATTGTACTCAGTGGTCTCAGTCTTCTCGTGCTAAAAAGTGCTAATCAGGGCAAAGACCTGGAATGAAAACCTGAATGCACATGGCTCTTGATGGCACATAGATGAAGAGCACTAGATTTAAAATAGTTTCTGGAAGGAGTAGAACACAACTGTCGCCATGTTGTGTATGTTTTGTGGGAGCTTGTTAGCGCAGTATCCAAAACAAGGGCATGGGTGGAGAAGAACCAGATGTGGCCATTGGCAGATGGTGCACAACGAGATCCTCCAAGCTTGGACAGTGCATACTACATGACATCAGTACCAGATGGTTTACTCATTAACACCCATTCTCTCAAAACATACAGAAAACGCTGTGCTGAAAGGAGCAGAAGTCTGAATGCTTCTTTAGCTCCTCTGTGGCCCATTGTTTTATGAACATTTGTGTAATGGCAATCAAGCCATAACCTAACATCACTGTAACAGCATGCTCCACCCTCACTCAATGTGCCAAAAGCTAAAATGCTGTTCATTTAGTTGAATGCATTTGAAACGTTAATTTCTGTAATGCAGTTGATCTAGATCAAATTGAAATCGCTTGGGGTATGGATGATTGTAATGTAAGATTTTGTAAAATAAGAATTAAAACTAAACAAATTATTAACATATTGCCATCTGTGTATTTAATCTTTGTGCAGTTCCTGTTTGACTGAGATGAACTGAGTGAACTGGAAGAGGGGGGGTAGCAGCGATAGCACTTGGCACGCTTTCCTGTTCCACTTCAGCACGATCCATGTGTTGTGATGCCTGCAGTGTCCTGGTTTGGCCCTCCACTATGACAAACAGTGAAGTAGGTACTAACAGCATTGTGTGTGGTTGGACAGTCTTGGTACAAAGAAAACAACACTTAAAAGAGGCCTCTACATTTCAGTAGATCTCAATCACTTTTTTGCTGTGGCTAGTTTATTATCCATCTTCAAATGCATACATTTTTCATAGTTAATGGAGCATCAGTGCTAACACAAACATTTCTGTCCCAGACATTTTAGGAGTATTTAGCACTTCAACTAAAAGACTAGAAATGACTAATTGGTATAACTTTAGACGTAATGTCTAATCTCTTCATAATGAAAAAGCACTGGACTGTACTAACAGTGGATTATTGCGTTCCTCGGCTTTGTTTATATCACACACTCTTTACACGAATAAGTTGGCAAAAGATTTCATTTTCAGCATTAAAGCAAATATGTTTATTAAGCACTTTAATATACATCAGAAAATTCCACTTCATATGATACAGGAATTCTTTTAAATGAAATGAATGTACATGGTAAGCTATTTACAATCCAATCACTGACAGTCAAATCAAAGATGACAGACAAAACACAGTCAAGACAAACAAGATAACTGCTTAATAAGACTATACAGTATCTTTTCCAACACTGTTTCCAGACCCAGTCCTGACTTGAATCCTTCTATTGACCCTTCATGGCATACGTGTGAGCTACTGCAGTACTGAAGAGTTGAGAGCTTTCACTAGGGCTTGTAAGTGATGTGCATGCGATAGGTTTGTATTCCCTCCCCAGTCCTACTTGTTGGCGAAAAATAGCTCTCTGTTAACATTATGAGAAGCCTGCAAAAATGACACAGCCTGTAAACGCTAACACAGCTCCACATAGTTCACGAGAAACAGATGTCTCAGTTCCCTCAGCGTCAGTGGAGCACCCCCTCCCCTCCATCTCCTGTGGGGTTAAGTCTTATTGAACTAATATTCAGCTTCTCACAGGGAGGAGGGGGGGCAGAGTATGTTGTTTCAACTTTGGCTTTACAACTCTGCATTTCAAGCAATATCAACAATATCACTGGCAGCTATGAATTTTATTAATGCCTGAAACCTTTTTTTTTAGCCATTTTGTGTCATGCCCCTGAAAAGTCCAGCAGGAATTACTGAAAATTAACCACATGACAATAAGGAAACAAAGCTTGGATTTTGTTTCTTGCATTGCAGTAGGTTATACATGTAACTCTGCAGGAAAATGCATTTTTTAAAGTCACTGTTTTCACTTTAAATTGCTGCGTTTAGCACCAGACTTTTGCTGACGGTACACAATGAGTTATTTAAATATTTTTTTATGCACACACAAAACATAACACGCAAACAACTGAAAAATCCCATAGGGACAAAATTCTTTTTTTCTTTTTTTTTTTTACATTTTCAGTGAACCTCCCTCTGTCTGAGATATTTGTAATACACAAATGCACAAAGCCAACAAAACTGGTAGTCCAAAATAAATGCAGGCAACCTTTGAACACAGCACCATGGTAGATCGCAATGCAACTCAAAATGCAGCAAAAGTGGCTTTTTTCCAAAAAATAAATATGCTTGTACTACACTTGTGAAGTAAACTGCCATAGCTATTAACATATTACACACAACATAGGTTTAGCACATTAATCAATGTTAACACAGGTTATTTGGGGTCTCTAGAAAGGCAGACTATCAATGCGCTTAAATTTATACCATGGCATCAGATACTGTTATGTCCTCTGGTTTGTGACAATGTTCTCAGTGGTACATTGCTGTCAGTGTGGAAAAAGTAGACAGAACAAACATAAAATAATAAAAAAAAGGCATTGGTATGTTTCTCTCAAACAATTACTTTGATAAAACATGGATGGGCTACAAAGTGAATAGAACAAATGCATGTCGGTCATTTTACTTGTTTAAAAGTGCATACACTGTTTATTAAATAGCATTACATTAAATTAAAATGATAGTTTGCATGAATACATGAAGAAGGCTGTAACAGATGTAGGCACATCGAAGTATCAGTTCACATAAGCCTTAGGCAGCAATATTAATATTCCCTAGGTATTATCTGAGGTCTCCCACTGACAAAAAAATTGTTTTTTTAATGCAGATGAAAACAGTTGCTTTGGCACGTTCCCTCCATTGTCTGCATGACGAATGACATTCAAGACATCTGAAACAATACAGGAATGATCTAGGTTAATGATTTGTTTGGGAAGAAAAAGTCTGCTTATCCAGATTGACACATTCTTCATGCTAGTCTGTTTAAATCCAACAAATGATGCGTCTGTTGAGTGCAATTTAGAAACAACTAAAGGTTTGTTTTTTTTAATTTCCTCTGTTTTAGTCACTACAAATGAAAAGACAAGCCACAGTATAACAATGTGCTGCCACCCTGACCTTGATGTCAACTTGTAGCATCAGTGCTAACACAAGCATTTCCATCCCAGACACATCAGTCAGCCTTCAATTTAGGTGGATTTAGAACTTATAAGACTAGAAATGAAATTATGTATAAAAATTAAGAAAATGTAAATGTAAAGTCAAGCCAAATTATTACAACGTGCTGCCGCCCTGATCTTTATGTCAACTTCTCTGCCAAGTAAAATAAAGTAAACTTTAAGACTTTAAGACTAAGAAATGCTAGACGTATTTCAACAAGAGTACATGCTGGAAGATTATTTGGAAAAGTATCTCTTACCAGCTATAATGGAGTCTCCTTTTTGTAGTTAAACCCAGGATCTGACCCTTCAATCTGTAGTCTCAGGGCTTGTTTAAGGCTTAGCTCAGTTTCCCCAATGGGATAGTTCTCCAGAACATCTTGGTGGCCTCTGTTCTGTACAGTCCGAGGAACTGATACCCTACCCAGGAAAACCTGATTACCCTGTAGATGGTAGTTGGGGTTGGTCATGATACCATTCCTTTTCTTCTCAGAACAGCTCTGCTGCTGGATAAAGAATTGATCTTGGCCTTGCCCCCTGTCCTGTTGAATTGAACCACCAATCATGATCTTACAATGAGGGTCCTTCACTGCAAGGTTTGCTACTGATTTGTTGAGGGCAATTCTCTTGTCAAACTGTGTCATCTCATACTCTAGAACCTGTCCTTGGGTTGATCCGCTGTTCTTGATTTTTTTCTTATCGCCACCTTTACCATTTGATGTTCCATTTCCGCTCTTACTTCCCTTTGTTGACTTGAGACCAGGTTTTAAATGAGACCAGTCATAGTCATTGGATGGAGATGATGGCTGCTGACCAATGGACTTAGTTGTAGAGGAAGGGGATACTATGGACTGTCTGCTCCGGCTACGAGGCAGTGAGTGCTGCTGGATTTGTTCTGTGAATGTCAATCCATGAAAACTGTCAATCGGCACAGTCTGTGCTGTGGCTGTAGATGATGTTGTTCTCAAGGAGGAGTTCTTTGAACTCTTGAGAGAATTATTTGACAAAGAGGATTTCTGTCTATCTACAGTGGAATCGGGGGATTCTGATGGAGAACTGAAAGCATGCACAGGTCCATTGGGTAGACCACGTCCAGATGACTGCATATCTCCTGCCCCAGTGCTGCCAGAACTACTTGATTTAATGGTGAGGGATTGCATTTTACCAGTCACAGCCAATGGTGTTTTTTCTTCCATGGTATGTACAGGGGAAGGATTGCAACCATTTAGAGTTGTGGCTCCATATTTTTCCAAAAGTTTTATGATCATAGAATGGCCACCTTTTGCTGCAACTCTCATTGCTGTACGTCCAAACTGATCAGCGTGGTTGGGGTCAGCACCGTTTTCAAGAAGTATTTGCACAACATCGATGTGACCCTCCTGTGCAGCTATACCTAGTGCTGTTGCTCCCTGGTTGCATGTGTGATCCACATGTGTGCCATTCTCTATTAAAAACTGCACAGCCTTTGTGTGACCTTGCCATGCAGCAGACTGGAGGGCAGATCGCTTCTCATTGTCACAGGCATTCACATCAGCATGATAGTTAATCAGCAGCCTTACCATTTCAATATGCCCTTGCCAGCAGGACACGTGAAGAGCCGTTCTGCCCTCAGTGTCACAAGCTTCCACATTAGCTCCATTTTCAAGGAAATACTCCGTCATGGCCAGCTGATTTTCAAGTGCCAATATGTAGAGTGTTGGGCGTCCATCTGCATCTTTGTAGTCTATGTCAGCACCATGGCTCAGCAGCAGTTCAACAATATCCCTGTGGCCTTCCAGTGCAGCCACCCTGAGAGCATTTCTCCCATCATATCCCCTCTGATCAATGCATGACTTGTTTTCCAGAAGAATTTGCACACAGTCATAATGTCCTTCTTGTGCAGCTAATATCAGCGGTATTCTACCATCATTATCTACCTCTGTACAACGAGCACCTTGCTCAATAAGGGCATTGCACACCTGACGGTGGCCCTCAAATGATGCCATGTGTAGCGGGGTCCAGCCTGCATCATCCCTGTGATTTTCATCAAGACCTCTGTCCAGCAGAGTTCTGACCACTTCCACGTTACCCTGCGCAGATGCTATGCTCAGCACAGTCCTCCCCTCGCTGTCGATGCTATCAACAGCAGCCCCCCAAAAGAGTAATGTGTTGACAACAGAAGCATGGCCCATTGATGCAGCGGCAAGAAGAGGGGTGCGGCCATTGTTGTCTGTGTGATCCACATCTGCACCACCTTCCAGGAGCAGATCAACTACATCAACATGTCCTTCATAGCCAGCCACAAGGAGTGGTGTCATGCAGTCTTTGTCACAGTGGTCAACCTCTGCTCCCCTGTCAATCAGAAGGCTGACAACAGAAGCATGACCTTTACTTGCTGGGATACACAGAGCAGCTACTGAGAGTGCAGTCCTCCCATCCACATCTTCATGATT
Source organism: Ctenopoma kingsleyae (assembly GCA_032353495.1). Lineage (NCBI taxonomy): Eukaryota > Metazoa > Chordata > Actinopteri > Anabantiformes > Anabantidae > Ctenopoma > Ctenopoma kingsleyae. Next base: position 20,896,863 of record JAUBNQ010000002.1, read on the forward strand.
AACTTCAGCCCCGTGGTCCAACAGGTGCTCAACAATTTCTCTATGTCCCATGTAGGCTGCAGCAATGAGAGCTGTTCTTCCTTCATTGTCTGCTTTGTTGACCTCAGCTCCATGCTGAAGAAGGTTCAATACTATGTCTTCATGCCCCCCCCAAGCTGCAGCTCTTAAAGCAGTTCTACCATCAGCATCAGCACAGTCCACCTTGGCACCAGCATAGAGCAACGCAGATACAACCTCTGAATGTCCACCCCAAGCTGCTGAGCGCAGGGCTGTCCATCCATCATGATCTGTGTGGTTTATGTTGGCCTCACAGCCAATTAGGCAGTTAACCACTTTGGTATGGCCCTGCCTTGCAGCAAGAGTAAGTGCTGTTTGTCCATGGTTGTCTTCTAACTCCATGTTTGCCCCTCTAGATATGAGCAAGTTGACCACATCAAGGTTTCCACTGTATGCAGCATTGGCCAGCAAAGTTCTCCCACTGGAATCATACTGATTCACGGATGCCCCATTATCAAGCAATGTCCGTATTGAGTCCTCTCTTTCCAGGGCCTGTTGTACTATACATGAAGCATGATCATCTTCATTGTTAACATGAGCTCCAGCTTTGACCAGAAGTTGCAGAACCTCCTGTTCTCTTGGTATGGAGGTGGTCAGAGAGTCTTTAGCAGGAGTTCCATTCCAAACCATCCAAAGAGCCAGATTAAATGGCTCAATCTGCAGATTAGAATTGACAAGATGAAGTGCAAATTCCTGCACTTCGAGTGGTTTGAGTTGCTTTGCCCGACAGGTGTAACTCATCGCCAACATCCTATGTCCCTCTGCTGCATTGCACAAGTACTTCTGGGTGCAGTGCTTAACATCCAGTAGCCATTCAGCAAAACTGTAGTGAAAAAGGATTTTACTATTCCCAAGGCCATCAACCAACAACTTGGAGAGAATGTCCATCTTTTTCTGAAACTCTTCCATAGTCAGTGTCATGTTTTTAGTCCAGACTGCATGGTAGAGTTCCTTAATCATGAGTGGCCTGCACGTTGCCAGGATTACATTAAGGATGGGCTGAACTTTGGCAAATTGTTTCCTGACAAATAGTCTTTGGCAGAGCCACAAGTAGAGGCCATTGAGGGTTCCAGGGATGTCACGGATCTCGCGAAGCATGATAAAGTTCTCCACCACGCCATCCAGCACACGCTCCAGGTAGAGGAAGCAGCCACTGCTTTTGATGTGGAGTTGATTAAGCATCTCAGCTGTCTCCTTGGTGAGGTGCTGCCTCAAGGCCTCTTCCTGGTCCAGCCTGTGGAGGATGTACTGCTGCACATCTTTGACAATGTAGGCCTTGCGCAGATCATCGAGGCTGATTTTGCGGAAACCTGGAAGAAAAGAAATGAATATTTTATGAGTTGGATAAGAGATTCACATGTAGTGCAGAGTGAGAAATTTAAAAAAGGCATTATAGAAATAACGTCAGTAAACACCTAAAGAAATGGTTGAAAACATCACAGTTAATGAGCATCAATTACACTGTCCTTTGAGTGATTTTGTTAAGTCTGACCTTAAGAGTATTTATCCACTGATCTTATGCCTTAGGTTAAGTCAACCTTTAATTTCCCATGGTACAGGATAATTAACAGCAAAGCCATGCTACTATAGGAAAAAAAACCTTTCAGAGGAATTGGGTGCATAACTCCTCTCGATGCTGGAAACAGTCATGATCAGCAGTAGTTCAGTTTAGTCCATAAACAACTGAGAAAACAAAATAATGGCACAGTGCCCTACTCTCTGTATGACAGAGAAGCTACCTGTATGAGTGTATGAGTGTGCCTGTGTGAGGATAAACAGTGATCATTTCAGTGTATGCACAACTGAATGACTGCACAACTTATGACTAAATTATTAATATTTTATATATTAATATATAGATTACATTATAATTATTATATAAATATACCTGTGCTGCTGCATGTAAAGCTACACCCAAATGTCTGAAGCAAAAGAGAAACCAGAAAAAGGGGAGCACCACTCCTAGAAGCAAGCTTAAAGAAATACCATATCCCCCAACCCTCACTCCCCTCAAAAAGATAATTTTGTTCAACATTAATTTGTCAATTAACTCATCAATTGACTGTAGAGTTTATTACCACTTAATCGGCAGGAGGAAATCTGTGTTCAGGGCTGAGCATGTACAAGAATCAAAATATGGGAGAACAAGGGAGACATGATTTCCATGCCTCTAGCACATCAATAGCCTGTAAAACATGTCTCCAGTGCCTCACTTATTATCCTGCTACATGCTCACTGCACAGACCTTTAGAAATCCTACTGGAAAAAAGGCAATGATCACAATAGGTCCTAATGAATGATCTTTCATGTGAATTCCTTCCCGATATGTGGAAAAATGGCTCCATAATGGCCTAGGCTAATGGGTATAAAGTGAACTTTCCTCTATGTTTAAACAATGTGTTCATGGTTTGTGTAACCTCCAGCCCAAGGGAAAGGAAAGCATTTTTACATACTTTTATTTACAGTTCCCATGGTTCTCTGGGTTATGGGGGAAGGGAAAACACCACCAGAGGCTCTGTCAGTGTTATTCACTTACAATATTTACAATGACTATGACTCCTTCTAAAGGAAAATCTGTTATGTTGTCTTGCTGATTCACTTCTATACTAGGCAGAATATGGTGTCATGTTTCTAGAATAACAGCAAATAAGATTTTAGTTTTAGGCCTCACATCACTTTCAACCTTAACAGTGAAATGTGATTGCTTTGATTATATGACACAACTTTTCCCTGTACATCATATGAATCAGACCCTGTCCTTATGCCTTAGGCAGTGTGCTGTGAAATACTGGAAGCCAACACCTGGATGCCAGTAACAAACTTGATGAGTTTAATAAGAGTTCCCAAGCAGATACTGACCGTTTGGACAACAGGTCTTGGTAAACAGGTGCAGGGGTGGGTTTTCTGTATGTGTTTGTTTGAGATAAGTGTCCACAAACCGCACCTCACAATAATCTTTTACTTTGTTCTTGAGGTCTTTGTAATATGACAAACTGTGATAACACAACTGAAATTAAAGAGTTCACAGAAAATGACTATTTAATCACAGCCTTTGATACATGGAAGAAGGAGAGTGTGTGAGAAAAATGTTTTTGGAATTATTCAAATAAATCAATGCTATACTTCAAATTGGTTATTGGTACTAATTACTTATAAAAAAATTCTTGACGTGACAGTGTGGATAACTCCAGACAAACTGTGGCTAAATTTGGCATTAACAGCAATCAAATGGACAGAGACATTTAGTCCTATAGTCCAAACTATAATAAATATGGGCTCAATGTAAAACAATATCTTGATAAAAGAATGCCATATTCATTGGTATACATGTAATTTAGTGTTTAACAAAAAGCAGCTGCACAAATGGTTTAAATTAATTAAGCTATATAGTACCTATCCAGCATTGTACCAGATAATTGCCCAATAATTACAGCAACTTAATTACCTTAATCCACTAGCAGTCTGTCATAGTTTTCAGTGACTGAGCATTTTCTGCTCTCTCTTCACCTTATTTTCTCTGGCTCCATGGCCTCCTGCACTGGCTCCCACTTGAGTCCTAGATGACTCACTGACATTACAAGAGCTAGATTTATAGTAAGCATGCAACACAGTTAGAGACAAGTTAAAATACTGAAGCACTGCTATCTTTCGAAGCCTTTAAACCATAGGAGATGGTGTATATTTCAAATCATGGCTCCAAAAACTTCACTTTTGACAGGATCCAGTAAAGAACTCTAATGGGTTCAAACTTCAAGCATTAAAGATCAAATTTCATACTATCAGCTACCATTAAGAGGATTTTCACTCTTTATTTTCTCCAGACCTTTGTTTCACTATCTCAAGCTTGTGTTGGTCTGTTTAGTCTGAAGGCCAAACTAGCTGGTGTCCATGCTTCCTTATGCTTACATTTGTATTTAACTAAAGATTTCAATTTTAAAAAATGTAGGCTATACAAGTGCCACTATTAGCACAGCCCACAATATCAATTTTGTATTATTATTTTATGTTCAAAAACAGACATCTGATAATGGGTGTGATCTCCTGCCTATGGATAACTCTGAGACTCTGATGTCACTGACTGGCTCTCCTACCCCTTTCTAGACTCAGTCCTTCTTTGGACATTCTGGGTTTGCTTCTGCTAAGACAGGAAACCACTAGCTGAGAAGGGGAAAGAGGCCATTAAAGGGGAAAAACAAGGAGCCCAAAAAGAAACCCACTAGTGACTTCAGCAAAGTGTGACATTTAATATTTAGTCTTGGAGAGTTTGATTTGCTCTATTCACTGAGGGACTAAGAACAACACTGAGTATGCAATGAGCCCAATTCTGTAGATGCTACTCTATCGTGATTTTTCTCTTACGGGAACAAAACAAAAATGCTTCTGTGCTATAGTTTATGATAAACAGTTTCTCCTACATTCCACGGTCGCTGACACACCAATTATGAAGATACATTGACTAGGAAAGCTGGAGGAGGGAGGACGAGACAGATATTTGACTGCAGCCAGGATGAAATAAATAAAACAAGCTTTTCCAGAATAAATTTCATGTGAGCAAAAAATAAAAGAATAAAACCACCAAGAGTCTTCAGTCAGAACAAGCCAAAAAAAGATTTTTTTTTTTTCCCTCCGTTACTGCACATGGTGGAAGATGACCTACAATTTCCACTTTAGCCATCAGCACACATCACTTCATAATGCTTGGATCTCAGCTGTGAAGTTTTGGCATTATTAATGTCCTAGTCCAGCAGATAAACAACTAAAATAACCAAAGGGGGGTTTTTCATCCAACCTGTATTTGATGGTTGTGGTGTAACAGGAACTACTATTAAGAGTTACACAAGAACGCAAGAACTCTTGCTTTCTTTCCAAAACCCAACAGTCATGAAGTCCTATATTTTACACCATTGTAAGTTGGCTACACAAACTGTAGCTGAGTATTTTGTTTGTACAGGCTATTTATGTGCTTGTGAGAGGATGGTCCAGAGTCTGAACAAAAGTAACTGCTAAACACGCAACAAATGACACATTCATCAGGGTGAGGGATGCAGCTCCCGAGTACAAGTCTCTGAGCCAGCTGCTGCTTGTTACAGAACTGGATACCAGCCACAAGAGACAGATCCTTGCATACAAAAGAGTGACTGTTTGCCTCCTAGATTAATTTTTCGGATGACAAACGAGGCAGGGTGCATGTGTGTCAAGAAACAAGGGGTCCGGCTTCATCAACAAGGATTTCAGAATGGCAGCTTGTCAGATTCGGCACGTTCTTTGCAAGACACCATCTTAAGTCATTGGATCCATAAAGAAAACAGAAACCCAAACCTTGCTGCCCTCTCCTCAGGCTCTCCAGTAAACCCACACTCAAGAAACGTCTGTTCGACAGCTGCAGCTTTCCCGGCTCCAAAAAAACATGAGAGCGCCAACCTCCTAAACACAAGTATGTGGATGAGAGTCAGCTCCAACGGTCTGCAAACAACAGTCCTTTGAAAAGTGTGTTGCCATTTAAGCTTTGAAAAATACTGCTGAGTTCCTTGTTTGATTATATACACTCTACTACTTTCTACTCTAATAGCTGAATAAAGACAAACCTTTCTATTCTATCTTGGATAAATGTGGCTTGTTCACAAGCGGGAAACAACAGAGACAGTACTGAGAGGCTCGACTCCAATGGGGCACCAATTAAACTGTTGTAAAAGAAAATCATTTCAGATCAGTGACTACATTTAATGTGTACTGTATATACCCACCATACTAAACAACCAGCAGGTGAGACACTGAAATTATTACACTTTAACAATTAATTTATGCAATGCTAGAGGCAAAACACATGAAAAACACTCCTGCCCAAGCATGCCTCTTGCTGAATTTCAAACAGGGATGTGAAAGGGTTTCCAGTCAAACCTGTTGTGGTGCAACTTAACAGAGCTGATGAGGTGGGGGTGGGGAAACAGAAATACACTTAAAAACACATAGAGCATGGTTGAGCTTTTAAACGTGCATTCTGATAGAGCTATCAAAGCTGTCTGAACAATAAATAATACATCATTTATTAGACTGTCTATGCAGAACACCATAGAAAGAAACACTTTTTTAAACACATGGTAAAAAGGGATGGTTCTTTTGCCTTTGAATGACAGAAGCTCATTACAATGGTGACAAGAGACTGAGTCATAAGGCCCTACACCTGGTGTGTAGGCCTCTACTCACTGTGTCACATAATGGATAGCTACTACTAGAGTTGTCACTATATATCACAGAACCTCTTGCAGCTGCACAGAGAACTGGAAATTTCATCCAAATGTAGAAATTCCAAATATAGAGAGGTGAGAAAAACGTATTCAGCCAAGAATACACATATTAAACTGGACCAAGAGTACACAATTAGTACAAACCTGAGACCAACTGTCTATTTAGTCAAGTGTACCTAATAAACTGCGAACTTAGTATATATCTGTTAAGTGTTTAATTCATTCCATGATCCCAAGTATCATAAACCACATCCAAATCAACCGAGTCATTTAAAAAATGGCTGCTGTCAATCTAAAATAACACTGTCTAAATATAGACGTTTTTGATCTTCATGGTGGCAGTAAGCAGACCCTCTGCTGCCCTATGCTGGATCACATTTCTTCATTTTCAATTGAATTCATTACACTGGCTGACCTCCCAGTGACCTCGTTTACCTCTAGTGCCATATGTTTTCATTTAGGTGCACAAAAAACTACTCAGTCTAAGATGTCAGTCAT
>JAUBNQ010000002.1:20903762-20914301 GCA_032353495.1 Ctenopoma kingsleyae
TCAGTCATGTTCGATTAGCAATCAAGTCAAACAAGCCATTACCCACTATCACCATGCAGTGCTGGGAAGGCCTGAAAGCATACTGGAAGGATTTCACAGCGAAATGTGTCTAGACAACAGATTCAGAATGAGGAAAGCTGTGGCTGTGGAATTAGGTACTTGCATAGTCATCCTTGGCATGCAGGTCAAAAGGTAGCAGTGTAAAAAAAAATTCCAAGATTTAATTAAAACACCCTTCAATTAAAGCACAAACTGAAAAGCCGAGCCTTGAAAAGAAATCGAAAATCTCAAGTCTATAAAAATTTGGCAGGGGCATGCCACATACCAAAGGGCATCATGTCAGAAGAAAAGAGGCCAGTCAGTTTGTCCGCCAAGATCAGAATCATGTTACTGCAGTGCAGCACCCAAAGGTGTTGTAGGTACAGACACAGCAGACCTGTAATTTGCCTGGCTGTCAGACTGCATGGTGGTAAATTACAGTATTCAGTGAGGATTATGGTCTTCAGCTCATCCAAAGTGAGGCTCAACATGCAGCCTCACAGACGACAACTCATACATGAATATGGACATAAATCAGCTTGTCTGTGTAAGTCAATTTCAAGAAGGGAGGTAAGATAATTGCCGTTCTTGTTCTTGTTACCCAGGCATATAGGCACAGAGACAATTAATAGTGAAAACTCTTAAGACGTTTTCTCTAGGAAGAGAGGACAAAGGACATTTATTACATTTTGGTTGTAGGAGGCATTTGTCATATTTGCCCTTTAGCCTTGTAAAACTTGGCATGTCTGGTGAAGGTTGCAGCATTGGCCAAATGTGTTGAAATTACTTTTAAACTATTGAATAAAGGCTTTTCATTTTCAACTTAAAGACTGCCTTAACGCTCCTTTCCAGTTGAGAACTGAAAATGGTTAGTGGCTCCTAAAATGTATTTCATAATTACATTTTGGATTCATTTATTATATTTGACTATACATCCAACTGTCTAAAATGATGCCACTAAAATGAAATTTACCAGGGAGTCTGTAAGCAAAGCCATCTTTGTCTCTCTTCGGTGAGCGTTCCAGAGGCCAGAAGAAATAAACCGTCTTCGCTGCTTTACGACTGTGTTTGTGTTGTCAGTCGGCCAGAAGATCCTGCGGTCCCTCCAGTGAGGTCTCACTTTTTTACCAAAAAGGAAGTATAAACACATCCAGGGAGATGTTAAGAGTTTTGTTGACCTTTTGCCAGAGGGACGGCCTTGCCCTGTGGCAGATTCACCCTCAGGACTCAGGACAAATGGCTGCTCAGAAAGGTGAAGGAGGGTGTGCACTTTAAGGAGTGCTGCCCTTTTTCATTTGTGATTATTGGTGAGATATCAGTTCTGTCTCTTGGTGGGGTGGGTAAAGAACGCTCCATTCACAGTGGGCAGGGAGAAGCTGGTAGATGTGGTCCAGGTCCTTGCTAGGATGGGCTAGCCTCTCTCCAACGTAATGCAAATACAGGAAACGAAAACACAAGTCCACCCCAGAGTCACATAATTTACTGAAGTAGCTTTTATTGTACTACGGCTGTGGAATTTCTAATGACTTATCTATGTATTGTGGGGTATGCAAGCAGACCTAGAGATCACTTTTGGGTAAAAAGCACATGTGTCATCTTAGGAAGGAAATGAGCAAACCCTGCATCAAACTACCTCACAGGGTGAATGTCTTCTGAAAGCGCACACCACCTTGTAACATTCCTCAGTATGAGGTAGGAATAAACTGTAACCACTTTAATTACAGCTCTGATTCATAACTCGGAGGGGGTTTTATGTATGGTTTTTTGTGGCAATTTTCCAGGTTTTTGGCTGGTAGATCTCCTTTACTCGCCAAATGTCCTTTGTGACAAATGAGACCAACTAAGAGTAGTATTGGGAAAAGAATCAAAAGAATAATGCATTTTATGATAGAGGAAATTAATCTAATTGAAATTGCTGTAACACTGCAGAGCAGGGGAGCCATTATCTTTCATAGCTGCTATGGCACACTGATACTATATTATTATAACTACTGCCACTGTAGTTGACAAATCCAATTTCTACCCATTCTGATTATCACAGACCTTTTTATATCTCTGTAAGGCTGCATTCTGATGGCATAAAAAACTGATAGCTTGGCTCTGTCCAAAGGAAACAAAATCCGCCTACCAGCACCTCTAAAGCTCAATTATCAACATGTAATATCTTATTTGTCGCATCAATACAAAAACCAAAATAAACACAACAATTCACATTTTCCTGACAATAAAACTGCACCAGGAAAGAAGTGAAGGAAGATTCTAGAAATTTTGTTTTGATCTACTGCTTTATTGCTCCACATCTCATTATGAAAAATATGTATATAGCAACATTTAACATGTAATGCTTAAGAGGTCAATTGGCTCTAGATATTTAAACACATTATGATTTTCATAGGTTTCATACCGAATTCAGATTCAGTCAACTTCAATCCCAAACTCAGCTCTGTAGCTGTGAACTTACATGACTTATTGGCTGATTGTCAAAATGTCGAGCTGAAGCCAGGTTGTGTACTTTGACTACTGAACTTCAAAGCTGCTCAAAGACTCAGCTGAAGGACCAAAATAGCAAGATGAAATGGAAGGCTAAATACAGACATACTCAGCGAAGCACGAGAAATAGACACATTTAGTTTTGTTGAGTTCATTTCCTCCAAAACTTAATGGAGATGCAGAGAGATACTGTGAAAGGCTTCTGTGACCTAGTCTCATTTAACAGCTTGGCAGCAGTGCGGAGATGTTCCATTCAAGAACACTAAGTGATCACAGAAGATCAATTATTTCTGCGTGTAGCATTCTTATTTATTATAATATTATAATGACTAGTGCCTGAAGGGCTGGACCAAGCTTTGCAGCACAGAGAAAGAGAAGGCTGGTCCTGTAATTCCTCTAGTTGACCCCCAAAAGTTGCATATTGTAATTCTAAGACTAAATAGCAATACCATAGAGAGACCTGCCCCCAAGAAGATGCCTACACATACTTGTTATTTGACAAACAGTGACTTTGACAAGCGTGCACAATAGATAATATAGGGCAGATGGTAGGCATTACAGTTCAGTGATGCTACACACGATAACAAGATCATACACTAGGCTGGGTCAAATGCCATGAGGTTTTATGATTACAGTGAGACTATAATTATTTTTAATAGAAGCCAAATTGAAATTTCTGAAAACCAGAGAAAGAAACAAAGAAACACCCAATAAAGTATTATACATTCTGCTTTATAATACTGTATATTATGTAGGCTTAATTGGAATTTGAGACGTCAGCAGGTAGCATGTTGTCTTTTTTTGAGAATTGTCTTTATCAGTCTTAAAAAATACATGTATGACAGGCTGTTTCTATTTAAACACCCAACCCCCATATTTCTACCCTTGCACCCCACCCTCTCTTCCCCTTTTCCTCTGCTCTCCCTCTGCCAGAGGCCTTGTTAAATTGGCAGAGATTCTACCCTGTTCCCAACCAAAATCGCTGCCTAATTGTTTCCACTCTGCTACTCCTATCATGGCCTTACAGTAGCACACACACACAGGGGGAAAGCACAGAAAAAAGTTTCTTGCCATAATTCTGCTGTCACTTATAATATTCTAATTAGAAAACAGTGTTACAAAGTGCTTTACATGGGAAAATCCAAATAAAACTGTCCAGCACAATAAATTAGTTCACTAAAGTACAAAGATCAAATAAAACCCTAAAAAACCCTAATTCTAAAACTAACAGGTAACGAGCAAGAAAGTGGACTAAACAGGGATAATGTGCTCTTGTCTTTTTAAATCTTTGAACCTAGCAGCTGTGTTTTGTACTATCTGCAGGCAACAGGTTGTTTTTTTGGCTGAACCCTGAATACGGTGAATTAGTCAGTATGCAATAATATAAATGATTCTATTGTATCACAGCCAAGCCACCAGCATGGCCAGAAAGCCTTGGCTGGTAGAAATGTGAAAATCAAAAGTTTCATTAAGTGTGGGACAATGACCTGAAATTAACCAACAAATGAACATATTTCTAACATTTGCCGTGTCAAATATGACTGAGTTGAGTTTGGAGCAAAACCATTCAAAGATACCAGTCTACAGGTGCTAAAGGGGTGTACGATTAAGGTTTACTGTGCTGCCACATAGAACATACAGAAGTCAGCAAGTTTTTCAGCACCTGATCTACCCTGATCCACATCATCAGAAGTGTAACCAATTGGTCCTTTAAGGTCAGGTGGGAGCAAAAACAGTCACGTAGATGGACATTGTAGTATGGATGAGGCAGGACAGCCAGAATACAACAACCAAAGACATTAACAATCAAGACTCATTTGTAGTTCACAGAAAAATCTAATATAAAAACTAAGACTTAAACAAAATAAGAGATCATGTATAGTATGTTAGCCAGACAGGCAGATATTCTGAAAAATTCTTGTACTGCTACTCACAAACAGTACAGCCTTTGTTTTTCAGGCATAAGCCAAACGGATGCGAGCAAGCCATTCTGCTGCAGAAGTCAGAATGCCTCCTTCTTCCTGCTCAGTCTCAGAGGTGCTGAAAACTTCCCAAAGCACATTCCACTCTGAGACAGACTCAAGGAATAACAGTTGAGCGAGGAAAGAGGAATTCAGAGTTTCGCTCTTGGGGAAAAAGTCATCCCTTTAAGAAAAGAAACACTCTGAACCTCACTGTATGAGTCGGTCTTCAGTGTATTAAGTACAGATATGAATATACAGTTAAATGTGCCAAAAGTGAAATAAATATTCAGTTTCTCAAGTCTTTTAGGACTCTTAACAGCATTTGAGGTGGTCCTGGAACTTTTCTGCAAAATGGTGGTTAAAGGTCATTCTTCAAATTTTATCAGCATGATATTCATAGAACCACAAAGTTCCCACCACCACAGACAAGAGTATACTGGGAAACTCACACAACCTCCACCCCAGACAAAATATGGGTTGGCTTTGCACAAAGCACGAAAGTAGAGTCTTTTGGCAGGTCACTGTCATCTCTGACTTGTAAACAAAATAGACTGTATTTTTAGTGGACACTTGGCCTCCATTTGATACACTAAAGTCTTTGGTCTATATTGGGTCCAATGCTGCATGAATAAGGAGCATGCACACTGCTGTATTCATAATGAGGTGCACAAGTTAACAGAGCACACTTTAAGTGGGTGAGCATGTTTGTGGGCTGCTCTACATCCGTCTGTAGTATGTGCAGGGGGGGAGGCCAAACAATGCAGAACAATTTCCAGTATTGAACTAAAAGCAGAGGTCTGACTCTAGACAAAACAAAGACACAGTTAAAAGCATCAGCTAAGAAGAAAGACCAAGGCTTATGGGTCTGTAGGAGCACTTCAAAGCACAAACTCAATATGATTCAATGACAAGCTAAAATATGAAATTTTCGCCCTAGAACAGCATGTTCACCTAAAGAAAAAGAGAAAGAATAGGAAAGGAAAATCACATATATCCTTCGCTGCTTTCAATTGGCGACATTGAGCACGTTTGGATCTGTTTTTCTGTTCAAAAAGAGGCTCATTTTTGAAAACCAATTGCTGGGCAATTGCAATAAGAGCTTAACAAAAGCTTGGCCATCATCAAAGGGGCAGTAAAAAGGGAAAGAGATGAGAGCCAGACCAAAAAACAGAAAGAAAGAAGATAACTGCTGTTTATCAGATTGTTCCAAGATGAAATTCCTTTTAAACCATATCAAAAACAAAAAAGAACAGACAGCTCTTCAGCTACAAACATGAGGAGAAAATGCAAATAGGCAATCACTGAACTCCATGAGATTCTCTAAAGCAAGTTTAAGATAGAATTTTCCCATTACCATTTACATCTGTAGCTTATATGGACATATACTCCCCTGCTGACTCCACTGTCCACTTTATGTGCACTCCAAATAAAATCTGACGATTTAAATCTACATTTTGATCCACACAGGAAACGACACATATGTGAGTAACCAGATAATACCATTTAATGCTAACTGCTGCTGAAAGAAAATCAAATATAAAACTTCTTTGTCTGTGTCGTCTGTAAAAGTAAAACTTTTGTAAAATGCTGTGAGGATGTTTTATACTACCCTCTGATACCAGTCCAGAATCTAATCTACCACGGGCACCTACACAGAAGCTTTGATGTTAGAGGAAAGCGTGGGTGGGCATGTCTTTGCGATTATAAAGTGGGCAGCTTGCAGCACAGTTGGTTCATTGAATTAAACACACAACGCCCACAAAGGACTCAAAGTGAGTTCTGTCCTGTCCTAAAACTCAACCCCCACTCCCCCACCCCACTGTCACTGTCAACACTGATCAGATCTATTCATCTAAACTTTGCTTACATTTCACTTAATGCCTAACACAGAAGCTGATCATTCATGATCTTCTTTCAAACTATATTTCTGAATTAAGACACACAGACAAGTATGTAATGACACTGAGCCTATACATAGGTTGATTATAAAGCACGGCTTGAGTCTAAACCCTGTGCTAGTGGCTGCTTGTGACTTTATTATCAAACAATTATTTCTTTCATTTTTTGTCAATAAAATTCCAAATTTCTTCAAATTCCTTCTGTGCAACCAGTCCTTAAGATATTTAGCTTACAGTGACAGAAAACAGAACATCCACAGCTAATACTTTCAGGATCTAATGTCTTTTCTAAATATTTTCTGAGGCCACTATGGACAATAAATTGTTTTAAATTATAGAAAATCCATAATCTGATGCATTCAAAGTGGACCTATTATGGTTATGTTTGACAAATCTACACTTGTTTGCAAGACACGATAAGACATTCCTACACACCTTGTTCGACATATGCCACAATGTGAATATACCACATACAAACTCAATGAGGCTAAACAGCATTTGTTTTTGCACATTATAAGGTGTAAGTGCTGTGGCGAAATGTGTTAAGTGTTTTGCAACTTCTGCTGTATCGTATAATTTATACTGTTGTGTTTTTGTCAGACAAGTACAGTACTGTGGAAAAGAATTTCCCCTTGGGACAATAAAGTCAAAGTCAAAGTTATTCCTGTCTAAAAGTGACCACCATACACTCAACAAAAGAATATCTTTATCTGCTACATTATGCCCCAAAGGCTTCTGGTAGACCTGTTAGACTCTGCAGAGCACAGAAGCTCTAAAACCTTCATCATCATTCATCATACTGATAAAAAACACAGGCTGGTTCATAAAGAACCATACACAAAGGGCTTAAAACCTGCTCCTGTTGCTATGCCAAATTATCCCAGTAGGCCTACACGATGACAAATTACTGTCCAGAATTAACAGCAAGATCACAGTTATTTTGAGACATTGCACTACACCGATATGAAAATTATACTTCATTACACGTTCCTAGCTCATTAACGCAGTGAAAAATTGTTGGAAAAAGCATGCAGCTCTTTCAGCCTTGAACCTTACTTCATGCATGTACTGAGAGGGAAGTAGCATAAAAACGACTGCTTAGACTGCTGGGATATTACATAATGGTTTCACAGGCGAGCCGAGGGCACAAGAAGCTCCCACATTCAGTTGTTTTGAAAAGGTAGTGGGGGTACACAAAGCACTGTGAGTCTGTGGAGGATGCTTCCTCCCACACAGCCAGGTTCTTGATTAATAATATGCCAGCACATCCGCATTTTCAGTTGAAATGTATCATATTCAGACTGACTTCATAGCTGCCATTGAGCAGAAACAACCATGGCCCCAACCACGGAGCAGTACTGACAAATGCAAATATTTTCCCTCTCTAGCCCATGTCTCTCTACATTAGATGTATTACAAAATGCGTCATTGTCAAAACTACACAACTCATTAAAGCATATTGGGAATTTCCTCTTCAGCGTATGGTGAACTACAGCATAATTAATTAAAGGAAACACCATATTCACCTGTGAAGAGTTTGGTGATAGCTTTGTTCTGTCTGCGTGCAGAGCAGATAAGCAGCAGCCAGGGAGGCAGGAACTCATGGTGACTGGCCAGAAGCTCGGCAATGGTCCTGGGGGAGCCAGGGGAGGACCGCTGGTCCCCTTCACCCAGCTGACAGCCTTCATCGATGGAGTCCACCAACAGGAATAGAGATTGCTGGGGAGGCTTCACATTCAAGAGAGGCAAAAGGACACATCTGGGGAGAGAAGAATTCGAAATGAAAAAAGTTGTATGTTATTGTGTTTTTATGTCCAAGTTGTCACATTTCAGTTTAGAAACCTTTTTGACAGGCAGCGCTTGTACAAGGCATAATTCAATGTTGTCAGGTGAAAACAGGAAATTATTTTAACTATAACATTGAAATATAATGGCAAATCGCTTTTTTCTTCCATGTAGAGCCATAAGAGACAATGACTTTTCTTAAAGTGTGTGTGTGTGTGTGTATTTTTTTTAACAACTAATTGATTTTTCATTCATTTTAAGATTAGTTAGTCTCATAACCATTTTGTGAGCTAAAACCTGTTTTTAAGCTCAATTGCTTAAATGCTTCCTAAACAGCTCTGACATTAAAATGTTACTAAAGCAAAATCTTAGATTAAAACACAGCTTCCACTGTTACCTTCCAGTGCACGGCACAGGCTTTACTGCAGGTTCTACCAGTTTGTGTGGTGTGACGCAACACTGCCGCTACAACGACACAGTCGCACTGAACATGAGTGATTTTCTTCATGTGTATCGTATCTAAATTCATCAGTCTCAACTGGGAGAGAGTGTAGGCGTTTAAATATGTCTCCATCCAATCCAAATTGCATCCATTAACAAGCCCACTGCAAATGATTTGAGCTCATAGAAACACACTGAGCAGACACAGTCATTTATTTAGATGGTTTTATTCAACAAAAAACTTTGCCTGAGAGCTAAATGTTCAGCCACGAGATGATCTCAAAAGGCGTGGACAAAATGTGTTTAGCTGCTATCATACTAACAGCAAATATGCAAGTCAAAATGCAACTATAATATTATAGTGTATGTTTGAATATGTACAGCCCTGCAGCATCCAGTGATAAAACAAACATGATGTATAGCATTCTGTATCAAACACAGACTGAAAAACTCTCATCTAGTGGCTCCATTTCTAATAAGAGACATCATGCATAAACACTCAGCGAACTGAGATATGCATCTTTTTTTGTCTTTAGAGATACGCTGGCAACACTTCTGCTGCCACCAACAGTTTGAAGCCAGCCATAAGACATCGGTTTGAGACATTTCATTGCTTAAGACTCGTAAAATTACTTCTTGCTCAACTGGGCGTGATAGAGAATCTGAGGAATTCATATTAGTGGCATTTTAATGTGGGACTAGGTTAATTAAACATTTAAAAGAGGTTGAACAAATCAATTAATCGACATGAAAACCTGATTGGAGAGCAGAGACAGCTTCAGGCCATTTGAGGTTTTTCAAGGATAGCTGCCTCACAGACACACACAGAAAAAAAATCGGTGACCTTCTGGATGATGGGACAGTCTCTTGAACTACCACTCTTCCGTAATGGAACAGACATTACTTGTTAGCTTTGTCATAAAATACTAAAATACAGTTTTAATGAGGCTGCCTCTGGATGCTCAGCAGCCTGTCACTAACCCAGCCAGTCCCTTTTTAAGCATCTACCACTTTAGCCTTACATTTTTGTTGAAGTTCATTATCCTTAAGCACACAGGGTCAGACGTAGCTGTGGTGAATGTCTGTGTGCCTTCAGTCCAAAGCACTGGGACACACAGGAACCAATTTTTACAATAACTTCTCTTTAGTCGTTATACAGAGACAGCTGCTGGTGCCTGTAACATCGCTTAATTGTTATAAGCAGCACACGCATTTTAATAAACGAGCAAACGTTCAGTTACCGCCACCGATCAAATTAATTATAATCAGATACAAGCCTTCAACTCACCCTCTACTCTGTTCCTGTTATGTGCAATGGAGATTAGTTCCTTTTCCTGGAAAGAGCAAACTTCTCGTCTTGTTTACAACGTAGTAGCCTTTTAAAAAAATGTGCTTCGACGTGGTTAAAGTGGCCTGATAACACTAGTAAGCAAAGCCAGTGTTTAGGGTAGGTACGGTGTGGGAGAGAGATGTCAGGTTCCCAAGCTGAGAAACAAACTATGTATTTCTACATTTTAACAGCACAATTACAACAAATATCCAGACATTTAGGTGCAGCCCTGTTCAGAACTAAGTAAAATCTTTCAAAATGTAGACTCCCATCAGCTTGACAGTTTCTGAAAACCTTGACAAACTTTGTTCTGAAAAGATTTGTCAACATCAATTTGACCTCTCAACAGGAAAGAAAAGCAGAGCTAAGGCTCTCCAACCCTAACACTCTGCCGTGATGTTTCAGAGCCTTTTAAAAACACAGTCAATCACTCCTTCTGATGGCCGCAGCCCACAGAGACCCTGCAGTGCCATCTGGGAGCTTTGCCAAAAGGAATGTCCATCCACAGGGGTGACTGTGTGTGTGTGTGTGTGTGTGTGTGTGTGTGTGAATGGTTGTGTCTCGGGCCATGTTGCCTACTGAGACAATCAAA
>JAUBNQ010000002.1:20914401-20933394 GCA_032353495.1 Ctenopoma kingsleyae
TGTGTGTGTGTGTGTGTGTGTGTGTGTGTGTGTGAATGGTTGTGTCTCGGGCCATGTTGCCTACTGAGACAATCAAATCCACAGTGACAGCAAGTGGGCAAAACAAAGAGCCATTCTTCTCTCCCAATCCAGCTACTTTCAGGCTGTCATAGAGTCAAAAGACAAGGAGTGCAGACAAAGAAAAGTGCATGGGACATGAAGATGGAGAAAGGCTGAGCTCAGGAAAAGCTCATTTTGTTTGCCAGAAAAACCTGCACAATACCTGAGCCAGAAAATTAAAAGTAATTTAGCCACACACGGTGTTCTTGGACATTTGTACCAACTATTTTGGTTCTCGCTCAAGTCCTCAACATATGCCCAAGAAGATGCCAATTGCTATTTAAGTCCAGAAATAGGGGAATGGGGGGAGTATGTGAAATACATCTAATGCACTCACCATCTGTTGTGTCGTGTCCGCAACTGTAGTCGCCGATGCTCCCACTACAATGTGCAAAGTGAAGCTTTCAGTGTGACGTTTAGTGAAGATGTCTGGGCCAACAGGGGAGTGCTGGGCATCGAGCCAGCATCTTACAAATTTACACAGCTCATTTTATAGAGCGGGCGCAGAGCCTGAAATCTATGCCACATACTGAACCACCACCAGGCAAGCATTTACACATATAAACACTGAACACGATGCAGCAAAAGCTCAAAGACACAAAGTGAAACAGACCAGTCTGCGTCTGGCCTCGGCGCTACTCAATTAATGGAAGAAAGACCAAGAGGCGAGTTCAGCTCAGGTCACAACACACCGTCAAAGCTTTCCACCATGGTCAGTCAAAAACGAGAAAGGCTGCTTTATTTGTAGAACCCCCATCTTCTCATTAGCATCAAGTCAATTTGGAGGAAGCCTGCTCAGCATCAGCATTTGCAAAGTCAGGAGAGCTTAGTGCCACAGAGCTGAACGACAACAGCTGACTCACGCTATAGCTCATCCAAAGTGGAATAGACAAGTATCTTGCAGATTCTACCCTTGCCGTCTCCTATGTGATTCTTCCATTATGCATAACGCTCCTGCAATCATCTTGTTCAAAGTAATCACACTGATGAGGACATTAAGAGTGACTGGTACAGAGTGCAAATGTTCTCAACAGTCAGGCTGAGACAGTTTAACTGTATTCTTCCTGTTACATCAACCATATGCTCTCACTCCTCCTCAATCTGTTAACATTTCACTACAGCGTTATCTGATTGGACATAAACTTCAAATCTAAAGCTTCATTACATCTTTTGCAAAATGGGCAGTTGCTGAATAAAGCTTCTTTTCTAAAGCTTTTTACTTATCAAGCGTTTGATGCAGAGCAGTTGCACAGGAGCAAAACTGTAGTTATGTAAGCTGAAGACATACATATTTACATTCATTTGTGCTGAGAGCATTTCATTAGAGTCTCTGAAGATTTCAACCTGGCAGCAGTACATTAGTTACTTTGAAAAATTACAGAGATGACCATAATAATCATTTGTTAAAAACAACTGAGTGAGGATCAGGCAGTGTTTAAAAATTCTTAACAACTGCATCATGTCAGATGCAAATGAGCTCAAAACCATGACGGCATTTTTCTGATTAAGTGCATTATCAGCATCTCCCCAACAGGTAGCTACTCTGCCCACATTTCCTATCTCAGCTGTGAGGATTGGGTTTTATGAGCAGGTTGACATTTGGAATTTATGCCCCAATTTTAATGGTTTATTTATCAAATCTTTTATCTGTTCTATTTTAGGCTGTAGGGATAGAAATGTATTTTTTCTTATTCTATCAGTCCACCACATTCGTCCAGAGAGAAGTAAAAGCAACTACTGAATGGATACAAAATTGTACCAAAAATCATGGTGATCATGAAATCATGAACCCTTTGACTTATCACCTACCATCATTAAGTCAAAGTTATAATTTGGTCTTTTGGTTTATAAGGTTTCAACACTAATGACATTCACACGAGCCTCAGCTTTTTATTAAAATATTTCTAAAGCTGGCTGACTCATTATACATGAACAAAACTTTTTCTTAGAAAAACGTGTAGATTCATCATTCATGTTTTGAGATTTGTTTGAGTAAGAGAAAATAGGAAATGTAAAGTTATTTAATAGTCTTTTTTTCAAATTCCAATTAAATTCTTCATTAAAGAAAGTTACAAAAATGTTTGTATGCTGTCAATTATAGATCTTAAAGAAAGGAAATCGGAATCAGCAGGTCAGAAGAATCAGAAATGGTTTAGTTATTCAAACATTAGGGTTGTCTAATAGTTTCAGAATGAGTTCAAGCTGATCTTCCCTTGGTCAGAGAGTCCATACTGCTGGCCTTTGTCACCACAACTTTGTTGAATTCAGGTTAAGCTGTATACAAAATCCCGTCTTGGCTGGCACTGCAGACCTTGTAGGTTTACCCGTGTGTGGTGGGGAGAACTGGCCAAAGTATGTGTGTCAAGACTCATTTGCTTGTGGAATAGGAGAGCACAGAGTGTTTTGGAGGCAAACTGTGGCATGAGTGTAGGCAGAAAGGGCGGGGGGGTGTTGCAAAGGATGAAATTCCAGATTCCTCTGACAGTATTGGATAGCTGGCCAGGAATGCACACCTTGTCTGGGTTGGAACAGCTTTGGAGAATTGGAATAGTTATCTGAGCTATGTGTGCTGGCCAGAAAAGATGTGTCTGGTGTGTTCATGCCTTTTCAAACCATTAATAGCTGAATTATACAGGTAAACAAGTATGATTGCACTTAAAAGAGCAAGTCAGGCAGGAATTGTACTGTTTAGAAGCAACAGTTTGGTGTGACGTTTTTTTGAAAGGAGGGAAAAGGCTTAGATTTCAGAAGGACACTCTAAGATGCAGCTGTTGGCCTCACAAAAACAATGTTATCACTGTATGTGACCAGTCCCATGACTGAGAACAAAAAAATAAGAACAACACAGACTTGTTTTCAAAGATCATGAACTTACATTTGTCAGTTTAAGGGCATTGGTAAGGGTTGATTATGGAGAAATATTTTGGGCTTGTTTTTAAAAGAAATAATAGTTTTTGGCTCCCATGTGCTCCTCACATTCCCCTGACTAAGGAGCCTAAAGGACATTGTCTCTCGGACAGCAGGAGGCATTTGTCTACTTGGGATCCAGCGTGGAATTGATTGTGGAAATCCATTAAGCGGAGATCAAATTCTTGCATTGTGCAGCCTGTTTAAAGAACAGCAGAAACAAGCACTTTTTCTAATACCTACAGGACCACTCGAACGTGATTAGTTGTCTGCTGCTACCTTTGTGACAATATGCAAAAACACCTGCTTTGATATCACTGAGGGAGGTGTAGCCAGAAGTGGAACATGCTCCTGTTATCTTGCAAGTGAGGCTACCAATAAAACAATCCAAATCTACCAAAGACAATCCCCAGAAAAACAAACTATGCATTATGTATATAACCCTGGTTTCATGAAAGAGACAATCACAATACGACAGCAGATGGTATAGGAAATATTCCCAAACTTTCTGGTGTTGTGCTTTATGGAAAGACTGAAATAAATTCCAAATTGCTCTCTGACAATTCTGTATTTGTACATACCCTCTCGTCCTTTGTCCTCATGAATCAGTCTAGACTTTTAATTCTTTTTCTACAGGCTGTTACATGAGCCTGAGCACTACAATATGAGTTTATTTATTGAATGGAATAAGAATAATATGCAAACACAAGCACTTAGGTGCATCCAGACAAATAACTCCTTGCATAAACATATACTCCATCAGTTGGGTGGTGTGGAGACAGAGACCGGCCTCAGATTGCTGAGTCATCGTTGCAGTTGCACCAACGCTGCCGTTTCTCCTCATCTGCTCAACTGGAGCTGATGCGTCACATTGAGAGCCCTTTTTTTGTTTCTAAAATGCAGCGAGTTTTCCACAGCCATGCACCACATGAAAGGCATCTGGCCGCTTTCAATTAACGTCCCTTAAACCCAGCAAGCAGGGCTGCTCAACGTGCAACAGCGAAAAAGTCAACACAAAAAGAAAAAAGAAGCCACAAAGCTCCCTCACCAACTTATAAAAAAAAGCCTTGTTGGTTTTACTTGAAATTTAAGTGTGCCCCAATTTGAACTGTGCTCAAAATGTGACCAGAGGCAAGAGACTCATGGCAAAATTACTGTTTTCCCCTAATGTCTTCAATTAAGGTAACCATTAGATCACAAGATTTTATTTCTTTGTCAAGTTTGCTGGAAGCTGTCAATGCCATGCCGTTTTGGAAAATGGCAACTTAAAATCAATCAATCAATCTCCCACGCCAATGCCAATATTCATGTTGAATGGAAGCTTCCAAACTGGATGTCATCATGCTTCTGTCACTACTTATGTGAACTACAGGCAAACGTTTACAAAGAAATGTTTGATGTTACTGCCAGAAAGCTCCAAATTTTAAACTAGCTTATAGAAAGTATATGAACAACATTTTAAACTAATTTATAGAAAGTATATAAACAGCAGCATCTGGGAATAAAACTGTTCCAAGACACTTCACGTCTTGTTCACAGATTCAAGCCACGGTCATTTATCATTTCTAAAGACTGTGCTCTTTACAAACAGAAACTTGACCAGCTGCAATTCAAACTTAACTCACACTCAGCAGAACAGCCCAACAGCAGACTTGTATAATGTCACACCTCAGTTAAAAGGCAGCTTTGTCCCATGGGTAAAACACCCTGTTGCCTTTAGTTTGACGCAGATGGGTTGGATTAATTCCATCTATTTGAAACCAACTGTTTTGTCCTCAAGAAAGAAGGTGAAGCATGTTGGATGGCAGGAGGCCACATGGTTGTTTAAACTGCACAAATTCATTCAAACCTCAGTCAAAATATGCAGTGGCCTTGTACAGCTGAGTCAGGGACTAATACACGTGTGATAAAGAAAAAGGAATGCACTTTGATTTTGTCTGGAATTAAAATCCTTGATGATACGACCCAAGTATCAAAGCCTTGAGACAGCAGTAGCAGCAATGAGTTTGGCCCATCCAAGCAGCAAGTGTAACACAAGTATCAAGTTTATTGTCTGAACGAGACATCAGTTTGCACTGGTTGACTTCAGGCAGAAGAAAAGGCAAACTGAAAGGTGAAACTGCCTTTTATCTGAAAAACTGTGGCCCAGGACCTTTGCTGGCAGGCATCTTTCCTGCTAATGCATCACATTACGTTTTGTAAATCAGGAAAAATGTAGCCTACTAAGGCTGCCCCTTCCTACTTTCTATCTATACTTTCTGGTTGTCTGTGGATGCATGGATCTGCACAGAGTGGATGGAAACTCATGTCTGAACCACTTTCAGTGTGTCAACACGTGACAACACATGATTACTACCAACAGACAGACGTCGCTAAGAGGATTCGCTAGGGTCTCACGCATTCACTCACCAGTTAACATTTAAAATCATCAGTGAGTAAAAACAGAGTAGAATCTGTTCAGTTAAAAAAAGAAACAAGGTATGCCTTTGTTTTGTGACTTTTAATCCCTGATGTAAATTCATGGTCATTTTGGAATCACAGTTAGGTTTATCATGCTTCCATTTGTTGTTGTGTTTATCTGCCAGATACAGCCAACAATCCTGTGAACAGATAGTATCTAGATCAGCAGGGGAGCCGTCAAGATTATGTGTGTACGCCCGCGCCTGGGATGTTTTAACACCTGAGATGACGATAAGGCATTTTACACAAGTGTTTATTTGGCTGGCGGTGATAAGCACGGCTTCTGTGTTGTCCACGAATGTAGGGCCTGAGGTCTTGTCTTGCATTACAGAATATTTACTTCATGAGGTAGTGTTGAGCTAATGTGACTGTCTGCAGAAGGCCCCTTCACATCCAGTGTGACACAGAGCAGAGCTGAAGTGAGAGGTCTGTCCCAGCTGGGATCAGTCTTTATGTCCCTGCCACAACCTGCCTTTTATCTGAGAGGGTCAAACTGAAGTCACAGTCATCGGTAGAGGCTGTATGATTACAAGCAGATGACAAGGGAAGCACTCACTTCCTGGGGAATGAGCGTGTTAACAAAAAAAAGCTTGGTTTGAGCCGTTGACTCTGTCGAGCATTTAAAAAATGATTTACCTTGCTGAATGTTTGACCTACTTTTTCCCCTCCTGTGTGTGATATTGAGATGGTGCAATAAGCGTCACCAGATGGCTAGACAAGAAGCGTGAGTGTGTGTTTTCAGTGCTGCATTCCTGCCTGTGCTGCATACACTTCCTGACCTATACTGTGTAGACAAGTCGTGCAAGTAACCCACATACACATGCTCACGGGCAGCTCCTTTTAAAGCTTGTTCCCACAATAACAGTCCATCTCGACTGTGTTACATGCCCGGGCAGAGTTCTGGAAATCCAAAAGCCTACTGTATTTCAGTTTCACATGTGCACTTCATGTTTCTGCAGCACATTCAGTAAGTAAGTCAGCCGGTGAGTCAAAGGCTCATTCCTCATGAGTCTCCGGCCACCTGAGCTTGACTGCAACTCAAAAATATCTGACCTTGCTTAAATCAGACACTAAGCAGGGGCAGTCCCACCCAGCATGCCACACCAGGGGGGGAAAACCAACAAAACACAACATCAAATAAGTGGAGAGGCTACTGAGGCGGAGCTATGGGATGAGTGTGAGTAGCAGTAAAAAAAGGGAGGGGGGATGAGGGTCAGGAGGTGGAGAACGAAGGGGGAGGGGCTTTGCATTTTTCATTTCTAGGCAAACCAAATTTCCTAGATTACCTGGACTGACTGGAGTAAAAAAAATAGCATGTTTTTACATAATATCTAACAGTTAATTCTCTACATCGAGCTGTAGCAAATGACATTGGAGGTGTTTACCACAAACATGTATTATAAATCACAACAATCAACTATTTTCATTAGCCAAATAATGAATTTTCAATGAATTATTCAGCCTCTAACATACAAAAGTGACATCTTCCAGCAGTTATGTTGTCCAACCATTAGTCTAAAATTCAAAGACATAGTATAAGTGTAAGATGTAATAGATAATGATGTAAAGCAGAGAAAGTCACACTGAGGGGATGGAAATATCAACTAATTTTCAGTAATTAACCCATAGTTAAGTTCTTCACCTGTGAAGATGTGCCAATCAGTGAAATCACCTGGCAAAGGGAAACAGAAGGTAGAGAGGAGAAGGAGTGCGTGTCCTTACCTCTTGAAAGCTTCTGTCGGGTTCCTCTCACACTCTCCAGGCTGCAAAGTATTCTGCACAGCTGGGTCACGCAGCTTCTCTTCGTACCCTGGCACCTGCCCGCTGCGGCAGATCTGAGCCACCAGGCCTCGGATGAACCCGCCGACACACAGCGTGTCCGAGTCATCCGCGCGGCAGAAGTGGAATGCCAGACTCTGTTGGTGTAGACCCCGGTGGGTTCCCTGCGCAGACGTGGGCCATAACAGCTCCGTGCACAGAGCGGTTTTCCCACTTCCTGGCCCTCCCACCAGCAACACCCCCCAGGAGCTACCCGACTTTGTGGATCCTGCTGTCAGGCTGCTGGGGTTGGATGCCCCCCCGCTGGGTGCCACAGGGGGCTGCTTACTAGGAGTGCTGGTCACTCCACTGAGGTTGTTGGTTTTCTCCTGGAGGCAATGCTGGATCTTATGAAAGATCCACTCCCGGCAGTAAAAGCGCTTCCCCTGCAGCAAACTGGTTTGGGCCATTTTGATCTTGTGCTGCCGTTCCACCTGTTCATAGGGGTCCCTTCATTCTTCCCCTCACATTTTCATCTCCAACAACCGCTCTCTGTAAATCTGAACATCCATTTTGTCAGCTTGAAATGTAGCTCTCAGAAAGCAGGCTGCACTTTAGCTGTCCTTGGTGTTGATTTTAAGAAGGAGCTTGAGTGAACGCAACTTGAGTGAAAGAGGAGAAATAAGGAGAGCAGCTGCAGATGGCAAGAAAAGCAGCCGAGCTATGGTGCGTTACAGAATATCTAGGTCAAAAATAAAAAAAAGGAAATCAAACTCGTTGCTCAAACCATAGATTTTCCACCAACTTTTTCCACAGCTTTCCCACTGGTTGAACCGAGTGCTCCTTGTTATTATGAGTGTGTTGCTTTAGCATGGCGCTGGGCATGGCAGCGCACCCGGCTCTTGAGTGCATCCACTGGCAAACTCAAGCCACCGCCGCTTGATACAATTAGCCATGGGAGTTGCTCATATGTTTCCGCTGATGCATTTCAGATGCTACTGGGGGTGACCAAAGCGTGTTTCCATTACATTAGCGTGCAAGAGACTGCCAGTCCAGAGTTAGTTTCTCCAGTAACATACTAAGCCTGGCTCTTTCCCTGGAACACAGAGACAGTAATAAAGCATAAATTAGCACAAATACAAGTGTACGTGTTCTCGTGTTGCACATTTAGGAAGTTTAAAAAGAGACAAGAGATGTTCATTAGGACAAAAATTTACATTCTTGGAACCAAATCACCATATTTATTAATACCTGTAGGCTTCAAATATAGACTCCAGTGGTCTGACACTACTTGTCGTGATGCACGTTACTGTTACACACACGTTACAACACACAGAAAGGGTTAACTCTATGCCTGTAACTACAAAAGGTGGGCAAGTTAGTTTTCAGTGCTTTCATCCTCCACAACACACATCACTGCCTGCCTGCCTGCCTTGCAACCAAATTCTTGGCAGGGGTTTGTCCAGTTTCTGTCGTGTATCCACTGATCTCCTCTTCCTTCCTATGTGGCTTTAAATCCCAAACAGTCCACATCCGTCCTGAACTGGGGCTAGTGGGGGTGACGGTGGGCTGGGTTCAAACGTGAGGACCCCCTTTCTCTGCAGTTTACATGGTAAGTGGAAGGTAACCCCCCCACGTATAAGTGGGTTTAACTGTATTTTAAGGTGGCAGAAATCTTCCAGTTTCATGCAGAGTGCAAATGATACTCAGAGATTAGTGAATGGTGTCGAGTGTCATGATGATGGAAGAAAAAAAAGCATCAAATATAAGATTCTCACAGCTTTTTTTTTTTAAGCTAACTGTACATTAAACACCTTTTCAGTAGTGCTACTCAACACTGGAGCAAATGCAACCCCCCCCCCACACACACACACACACGGTCTCGCTGGTTACTTTGCAGCCCTGCCAAAACAACGAGGTTTCATACGAGCTGCGATACATTTCCACCTTCCTGCTTTTCTTTCCTTCTTTCTTTTCCTCCTACACGGACCCGGCGTCGCGCGTACCGCGGGTCAGCTGTGTTTGGGGGGCGACGAACGACACGAACACACTCCGGCGGACTGGACTGGAAAAAAGGCAGCGCAAGTCTTTTGTACGGCCAGACAAACCTCACCCATCTCATACATGGGAGACAATTTACACCTATGGGGGGCTTTTAAAAGCCGAGCACGCAGTGCACGCGTAAAGGAGGAAAGCAGAAAAAAAAACCGAAAAAGCGACGGTAACGTTAAACGCAGCTTTTTCCTGACTGCTCCTTAAACTTCAATGAAGACAATTGTGGAGGGTTTCACTGATTTTCGCTACAGTTTCAAACGTCTCCCAAAACCACAACGGTTTTCCTCTCACCTCTTGCCGAGTCTTCTTGCTGGTTTTTTGGGAGGGGGGGGAGGCTGCTGTATCCGTAGTCAGCACCCTTTCCGTCCAGGTTAAAGCCAAACGCGGTAAATAAAGCTCACCACCGAGTCCGCCGGCGCGTTTCAAACACTACATTTCTTGCATTTGAGCGACGTTCACGTCTCCTGCTTTGAATCGGTCTTTTCTGTCGCGGCTCCTCCTGCTGCCCGACACAGCTCCACACTGAGCCGAGTGACTCTCCGCCTCCAAACACTCTACATCTCTCCCCACTGCATGCAGAGCACACACGCCAGTGAGCGGCGAAAGGGCTTCTGGGACTTGGAGTTTTATCGGCTTATCGCCATTAGTAAACGGTAATGACTGGGTTAAAAGTGCAGAGACTGTCGCAAATCATTGATTATCTGCATTATAGAATAGATATTAATAAAATGATATTGGCTAATATGCTGTGTAATGCAAAAGCATCAGGTGTTATTCCAATTACACCCAAAGAAACAAAAGAAAACAAGTGCAGCTACACGTAATAGTGTTAAATTGTTTTGAGGTTTTTTTTCAGTCCAAAACAAATCAAGTGAACATTTTATTTATTGTCCAAATACCAGATTTTTGTAAGCTTTGTTTTTTAAGTCGTGGTCACACTCTGAACTTCCTGTTTTATTTTGAAATTCTCAGTTACTTCTTGTAGGTCCTACCTTTGTTCCTTTCCACTTTACACCCCAATCAGTCTAATTGGTTTCATCTGTGCCTCCCCCTATTTAAGCAGCACTCTCACTTTGCCAGATTATCTGCGCTTTTCCTAAAAGCAACTCTCTATTCTGTTGTCTGTGAATGTTTTAAGTTGTCCAGGGGAAGTTGTCCAGGTAGAGACATTTCATTCTGAATGAAACTTAAAGGAAGAAGTCCCGTTCCCATGATTCAGTCTCTATTCTCTTGTTACCTTGAGTCTGCTGGCTTTGGACCTCTGCCTGTTTCATGACCTGCCTCTGCTTATGATTCAGTTTCTCTGGTGTTGGAACTCTGTCTGGCTCTGTATCCTGGACTAGACTAGATTCTGTCTCTAGTCTTCTGTCTCACAGTCTTGGACCCCTGATCTTTTGTTTGGACTTCGATTCTGGATTGAAGTTTATTGGATTATTGTTACGCTTGGACTCGGATTTTGTATTGTTGGATTAAGAACTTTGTCTTTGTCAACTGCCGCTGCTGTTTTCCCACTCTGTTCTCTCCACACGTCACGCAGCAGACACCAACTCAGGAGGCCGCCTTCTTATCTGCACAGCCACTCTGCCATTTTGTGCACACCTAGCTCCTAGCTTCCCCTCCATCTCCCCTGCTCCTTTACAGAGAGATTATACAGGCTCATACTCACCTTCTGAGAAACGTAAGCTAGAGTTTCGGTCACATGGCTCCTTCTGAGTTGAGTGTTGGCAATGCTGCTTTGATGGTACAGTGAGAAAACTTGATGACCTTTCGAGTTGGCACCAGAAATGAAATGTTTGGTCTCCAGCACATGAAACAGTTGTGAAAGCTTTTGGTGTTTTCATTCTGCCCAAGGCTTAGAGGTGCTGTGTATTCAAAAATGACCAAGTTAATATGCTGATGAATGGGTCTAGAGAGCAGTGGTGACTGATAATATAACAACCTACTTCTTATAAATGATGTCTGAGCAGAAATGTGGTCTACGCAAAGGTCTATTAATAAAATAAAAGCCGTGTTTTCAAATCTCACAGCTGACATGCCAGATGTTGTCATTGTTGATGAGCAGCATGCAGGTGTGTGTTTTGGAATAATGTTTTGTTTTTGACTATAATTTCAGAAGGTGTTCTACTACCTTTCAGCCTGAATATGATGGCTGATATTCAGTGTTTGTTTGAATAATTGGAAATATAGCTGAAAGAAAAACATGCCTGTTGCCTTGAGAGGTTTTGGCATGTCATTTCTGATATTTTTCCCCTAGTTTTGTTGCAGAAATGCCACTTACGTCACAGCTCATTCAACGAAACAGACATCTTTTAAAAATTAAGTAATGGCTGAACACACTGACTTGTGGTTTGCAGTGTGTTTAAGTCAAAGCTCCAGAAGGAAATCAATTTTGTTACAGAAGCCTCTTTATAAATGAAATACTACAGGTGAGTTCTAGCAAAAAATTATTTCCCCCCCAAAAATGTTTTTTTCTTGCTTTGTTCCAGTATGGATGCACCTGGGGCTTTCAGGTTGATGCGTTTTGGTCTAACTGGAGACTGCTGATCTTACAATTTATTCATCTCTCCCTTAAGAATTACTTTAGAGACTTTTTTTCTTTGTTGTTTAGCTGCAACCAGTTGTTATAACTGACGGTGCTGGTGGCTGATGTTGTCCATGCTCACATGAAGGTAATTGTGTTGTTTTCACTTCAAATCATATTTTCCTGTAAGTACTTAATCATATTTTGGGATTACATCTTAACTTACAGTAACAATAAATTATGGTTAGGCATTAAAGGTATAAAAAGTTGCTATAGGGTTTCAGTTTACACTTATTTTGACACTAAATATTATTTTCACAATTAAGTGATTCATCATTTGGTCTATAAAATGCCTGAAAATAAAAAAAAAAAGGTATTGTCTAGCAGATTGTTGCTAGTTAGCAGTTAATCATACTAGAATATTATAGGAAAATAACTGATATTTTTCTTAGCTTTATCAAAGAGCAAAACAGGCACTCCATCAAGATAATAGTGATGGAAAAACACTATTACGACAGTCAGAAGCTTTCTGACTGTCGTAATAGTGATGGAAAAACACTATTATGACAGTAAGAAGCTTTCTGATTTGGGAAAAACAAAACACTCTCAGTATACTTACCAGCTGTCTGCTGTCAAATCTGTAACAAATCACACTTAATTCCCACAATGCTATTAAAAAAAAGCCAAGGCAAATGTTATTTATATTGTTCAATATCACAAATTTCACTCACATCACACAATATCCTCTGTCCTTAGATTGTTAAATCAGAAGATTTAGGATTTGGAATGCCATTAGAAGTCTGATCTGACATGAAGGGCAGCTAAAATTATCTGCTAAAAGGCTTACTTAAATTAGTAACTTGTAGTTTAGGTGGACAAATCAGACATGGTAAATTTGATGCAAAAACGTCCATAAGGCGACCAGCAAAACACTCCAAAACAAATGAGTGAACAGTTGAGAACAGACGAGAGATGCAAGGTTCAAACAGTCCAAAAACCAACTGTGGAAAAGAACAAGGGGAAAAAACACTGGAAATACAAGGAGCATGGCTGGAACACCGAGGCATGGAGATACATCAGCCACATTGGCAAAAATTGGATCAGCATGACTAGTATATAAACTGTACAAGGGAAATTTACTGATTGAGTACAGGTGGATGTGGCAGGGAGAATGTTATTGACCTAATTAAGGTCAATAATATTAATCAAGTCAGACACAGTGACACAATGGTGTGAAACAGGTTCACTGCATCTGCCATGGTCAGAACAGACTAATTATTAGCTATAATACATTGGTAAAAATGTACACTAGGTCTTCAATGTCATAAATAAAAGAGAGGGCAAATGTAATGCAATGATTTATGACTGTGAAACTGAAAAGTCACACAGTTGTTAAAACTTGCTGTTGACTGATTGAACTGGTGTCTTTGCCAGTCAATGACCAGAATCTCAATTGTATCTGAATTTAATATTTTATTCTAAGCTTTTGGCAGTGGTCTTTTAATTGATTAATTCTCAGAGCAGTCATTCACCTTTAGAGGCATACAGCTTAGTATCATCAGACTAGCAGTGGACATTAATGTCATGACATTATATTTGGTCAAGAAGTGAAAGAAGGGCAGAGGACCAAGAACATAGCCATGGGGAACTCCATATTTTACAATGGAAAATATTGACATAGTAATGTTATAGGAAACACACAGTTACTCACATTATTGAGCTGTGTGTGAACTTCCTTTACTGAAAACATGTAGTAGTTGATGTTCAATCAACCTCTGTCATGTGTAACCTGTTGTGCCGGGTTTATCATGCAGAGCAGGGAGTGTGGAGGTGTCCCTGTAAATGCAGAGAGATAAACAAATCCTTATGTTGTACTGCCCTTCAGACTAATTACAAATACTGACTGACCTCCCATGATACTTCATCTTCTAATGCCTGTTTCAACAAATAAGCAAATGAAGAAAAAGTAAATGTCCAAGTCTTGTAGTTCACATGCTATTACATGTAATTATAGGGCTACATGAAATGATAGGACCAATATTTAGATAATCTATCAATTACGCCCACTGTCAGCTAGGATTGGCTCCAGCATAGTTAAGAGGATGGCTGGATCTACAGTATAAATTGCTTTATTGATTAGCAGTAACAACTTCAAATAACAGTCCAAATCTTAAAGATGTTAAATTATACAGTGATATAAAATAGGTGCTTTTTGCTCAAGAAACAGTTAAATAATTGAGAAGTACAAAAGTGTTCCTGATTAGATTTCTGTTAGACGACTGCTTGTTTCTACTACTTACTGTACAGTTTTCAGCACTGGTTGATTTAATTGATTTTCTCAGGGCTAATCTATTAGTAAAGCTCTTTTTTGCCACAGAGTGCAATAACACTGTAGCTGCCAGTTCAGTTTTATGCATTTGTTGCTTTTACCATCTTGTGTCTGGTAGTTATTTCCTGTGAGACATCCTTTGGTGCAGAAAATCATGCTTATTACTTCTCCACTTTGTGTGGAATAATCCTGAATGTGGTTATGTTATACATGTGGAAGACAAGATGTCAGGAGATAATAAATGTCTGCTTTTAGCCTGCTGATTTTTGGACTTAGCTGTTATCATGACTATAGACTGTAAAATCAGCAAAGAATACCAGATGGTTTATAACCCAGACCTTCTCTATTACAATTTAGTTTTATAGATGCTCAGTAAAACACAAGTACTCTCCAAGCCTCCTACTCTAATATCAGTAGGATCCAAGTTACAAGCTCACTGCTCCCCACAGGATAACAGCAAAGCCACATGTTGTTATTTGCTGTTTATCCCAGCTTTTCACAGCACATTCAATGTGTTGTGTATATTCACTCCCATCCATGCTCAGTCAAACTGACATAATCACAGATTTTTCTTTTTTCGTCTTTGTTGCCAACTAAATATTAACTAGTCCAAACCATAGTCCTCAGGAGGCAGGATCTGCATGATAATTCCCTCTTTTGTCAGTATTCAGAAATATTCTCTACTTTGTGATTTCAAGAGTGATGACGCACATTTGGTGATTGGGGTTTGGCTTAGGAACACTGGGTTTACTTTAGAAAATTGAGCTTGACTCATTCATGTCTTCCCTGCTTTGTGTCTCTCCTCCTTTTTCAGTTTGGTCGATGCTCCAGAGTGGTTTATCAAGTAAGCTATGGATTGCATTGCAGTTATGGATGTTTGGTTTTAGTAGTGTTTAATATAAGGCAAAGCTGAAATTAACATTTAGTTAATTAGCCCATGAATGCAGTTCCATCTGAGTGTTTTTCTGTTTCTGTCATATTACAAAGCCACTGTGACCGAGAGTTGGCATCAGAGAGGACCCCCAAAATGAGTTACTGTGCCCCTCCCCCACATGCCAAGCACTTGGCACTGGTATTTTATTTATTACTTCAGAGACTGTACCATAGAGCACTTCCTCCAAAATGACCACAGGCATTTGACGGAAATTACACCCACTGACTGCTTTCAAACATGCCTTAATACTGTATTTGGCACACAGAAAAAAAAAAAGCGAGAATTCATTCCATTCACCATGGAACACAATTAATTGTGCATTTTTAATGTGTTTTTTTTTTCCTGTGATTAATTAATCAAAATGAACACTTTATTTTGACATCCCCAGTAATTACACCTTTTTATGATGATGTCTGTGGACTTACAGTACTGGCTAGAGGTTAGGGAAAGATTGTGGTCTGGTTTTGCCGAGAAAACATGTAACCTTTTAACCGCGATGATTTTACTCTAATCCTAATCAATCTGAATAGGAATGCAATTGTGGAAATAAAGAATAGGCTGCGGGAAACATCTAAAGTAAGATAAATTAATATGTGTCAAAGCATCAGTTGAATAATGATTCTTACTCACATCTATGTCTTTTAGAACCCTATTATACAGCATTGTTTTCTAAATTACAGAAAAAATACATTAGCAATGTATTCTGTGTTTAATTTGATGCACCATGTGATCAAAGGTGTTATTTTCCTGTCCCTTCTGAAATATTGTTTATGACATTCTCAAGCAGTGGTGGCCTAATGGTTAGAGAAGTGAGCTTGTGACTGGTGCCCTTGAGCAATGCCCTTAATCCAAATCACACCATCACACATCCCAAGCATGCATGTGAGTAACTGTGTGTATGTGATCAGGGCGTTCACCTAAAAGAGAGGTAGCGTCTGGGTGAAATATGGTCCTGAATAAATAAAAATAAAAATAGAACAAAAAATAGGAGGTAAATCACAGGTGAAATAAAGTTTTTTCCTGTGAACCATAATAAAAACCCATTAATTATACAGCTTTTCATGCTCTGACAAGCCAGAAAGTCTACTCAACAAATAAAGACAACCCAAATCCAGTAAATTACAAACCACCTAAGACACACAGCAGATTTGAAAGCATGTATGTGTGCCCATGCATACATATGAGGGGTGTGTGTGTGTCCTGACATGGCATTTCATTTGATGTAGTGTACTGACTCTAGAATGAGGTGAGTAGACAATATGATTGGGGGATGGGTTCCTTTTTAAAAATTCAACCACCACCTCTCAAAATGTCCATGCACATCACTGCAGAACAAATAGTACGTTGTATTTATGGGAACGACTTCCCCACAATGACAAGCAAAATCAATATTTCGCCACCCAGAATAATAATGTAGTAAAAATGAATGAGGATTCTGACCGTGATAACTCATGCAACAGCACTTCATTCAGTTTCTGAATAGAGGCTGAGTAAAACATAATTGGCAATCATGGAACCCAAAGCTATAGGCCTGTAATCGCTAATTTGCAATCACAAGGCGGTGTAACACCGGCACATTTCTTTTTTAGTTTGTGTGTGTGTGCTGCGTATGTACTGTAAGAATGTATGAGTCACAGTGTTGAAATAATTCAGATGTATAGTCAGTTTTTTTCTCACTGTGGATCATGATAAGCGGTGTGAAAACTGATTAAACCTGACAAGTACCTTTGTAACATTCACAGTTGATTAGTGTGTCCATTTATTCATACGTGTGTAGTGGTGGCACACACTTCATAGACCAGTGTTCAGCTTTGCTTAAATGCAACACTTCAAACATCATTCACCAAAAACACTGCACAAAACTTGTCAAAGTCCTTTTTGTGTGCAAGTGTGTTTGCGTATTGTTATTTTTGAAATCACAAGCGTGTTTAAATTTAAGCTCAAATCTTTTTTCATTGTTCTGATGGAAGAACATTAATTATTTAATCTAAAAACACAAGTTATAGTTTTGTGTGGAAAAATAATGTCCCCCATAACGCCAGCTGGTTTCCATGTTTTATTTATTTATTTCATCAAATGTTTTATTTAAAATATGTTTGTTTTTCCAGTTATGCATTTTTAAACAGGGTTAAAATGAGCCTACTGCACATCCTGTTTGGGTCGTTCTCATGTGCTGAACCATCATAATACACACAGAGTGTAGCAGGTTTACACACAATAACATCTTGGCTACGTTTAGGAAAAGATTGTGGTTTGGGTTAGAACAACTTCTTCCTAAAACAATAATGTTGTTTTGAAATGGGAAATGAACAGCTGCCTTCTGTTTCAATGTCTTGCACTTTGTTGTTCTACTCATGCACCCCAACCCTCCATACACTGACTTTGTCATCTTTGTCATCTAAATATTGCTCTTGTCGTAACTGCTATGGTCACTAGAAGCCACCTATATCTTCTGGGGAACACAATATAGCTGATATGCACCTTTAGACGTACTGGTAGGTGCAGTTGGTACTTACTGATGTGTAATTACTATAAGGAAGTAAAAATGATAACACCCACTGAATGGCATAACAAAATGTCTGACCATGACTTTGGCTTGATGTTACATCTGCAAAAATTACGATATACCTGTTGATATTTATATGATATTTCTAACAGTAGCATTTAGTGCCAAGCACTCCTGTGCCTGAGAACAGCCTGCAGCATGCACATAGAGTCATAACCTTGTTAGAACTCAATATTTGACAGGAATTATTTGATAAAAGGGAGATTACTTTGCAGTGTGCCAGCAGAGCAGGTGCCTTATATTCCTTCACATGAACAGACGACATGTAAATTTAGCTGCAGCAGTTGTGTCAATGTACATAGTGTAACTTCTTCTTCAGCTATGTTGCTATTATGCAATGTACATGTTTTCATTAGATTCATTCTGTCTGTGAAATGATGGCTCTATCATGAAATACATCTTTTGTTGTTGTTGTTGCTTTTTACTTGCTCATGTCAGTTTTCAAAATATGTTGCTTCTCTGTAGAGCCCAAAGCTTTTTGTAAATAGAGATTTTCTTTTTTCCCTGTCAGATTGGACAAGCCTTTCCTGCTCAGTGTCCTCAGGCTCATACACAGGCAGTTGACAGGCAAACTGCGTGATTCAGATGAGTGACCCCTCGGAAAATGAGGGAGCACACTTGGCAGTTTCAAGGCTGCTGAGCTGCATGCCGTTTGAGAGCAGAAAATTATGTTGTGTTTCACAGCATTGCTTTCCTCAGATCAGGCAGATCCAGGGATAAATATGGCAGGAGTTGGGAAGAATTTTTACTTTCAGAGGGACACTTGAAATGTCTATTAAGACAATTAAAATGTCATAATTTGGACAGTTCGATTGTTTGTTTGTTTTCTTCAATTAGCTTATGATAAATTGACGAATTGCAGACACATCCATCCTACATATCCATCAATCTTACTCTTAAAATCTGAAATGTGTTCCTGTTCCATACACATGTTAATTGAAAAAATGTCAGAATATGCATTAATACTGATTCTACATGTCAACGCTTGAGTCTAAGAAATGGATTCTGAAACACACAGGACTGGAAAAGAGCCTCAACATTTCAGCCACTGGCAGAACTGTCTCAACACTTGATTTAAGATGAATAAATCAAATTTGTTTTACGCTTCAGTTATTTGGCAAGAAGGGTTTTTCAGTAATTCTGTTATCTTACAGTCAATATAAAAACTCCACCATGGACTGACATGTTGATGTTATAGAAATGACTTGACACTGAAAGTAACAAGTAACTTTAACTTTAAGCAACTTGTATTAGTTTTTTAAATTCAAAGCAGCAACATCAGTTTTTTTTTTTGCTACTGTACAAAATATTAAAGTAAAGTAACACCATGTTATGTCAGGAGCCTCAGCAGAAGCAGCAGCAGC
>JAUBNQ010000002.1:20949574-20959779 GCA_032353495.1 Ctenopoma kingsleyae
ATGTGATGGAGTTGCAGTCTGTTTTATGTTTTATTTGTGTCTATTGGTGTGAATTTCTGAAACAAGTGAAGAAAAAATAACTCTTCTGTACTGTCGGTTGAGTTGGTTGTTCGTCTAAACTTGTGAAAAACTCCATTTCGTTGAGTTTTGTGTAGTGCAGCAATCCAAGTCTGAAAGTTGGCACAAAGAGAGTCGATGTCCAATGAAAATTCTATTAACTGTTAACATTCAGACTTGCAAGTTAATTTATCCTTTGTGTTTAAACATTGCCTAGAGCCCAAGGATGGTAAAACTTTCCAAAAACAGTGCCATTAAAAATCAAACCAAAATGAAGTGTACCATGAAATCATTTTGCAAAATAATAATAGTGCATTTCTTCCCCAAAAGCAAGTCGAGTTTGATTTTGAGTAGGCACCGTCTGTACTTTATTTTGTGCAATTATTTTATTAAAAAAAACTTTCAATTAGAAGACAGACAGTTGGAACGGTGGTGCAGTAGATAGGGCAGTCAGCAATTGCTAACTGTCTAAGAACCCCAGGGTTGGTGATTTGTGTCCCGGTCCCAAGTCTGGATAAAAGGAGAGGGTTTTGTCAGGAAGGGCATCCGGCAGAAAATCCTTGCCAATCAAATATGTGGAGTGATCCACTGTGGCGACCCCGAGATGGAGCAGCCAAAAGAAATTGACTAATTTAGAAGATGATATGTTACTACTTTGTGTTAATTCCTTTAATTTGTCACCATCTGTATGTTTATTATGTCACTGACACTGAGCACAAGGTCTCAGTGTGTCTTTCCCACTGAGAAAGACAATGGTCTGACTTTCAAACTTACAGCGTTACTATTTTAAAGGCCACAGCTTTTTCAAAACTGCAGATCCATTAGTCTTAAGATCAGTCTGTTTTCCTTTCTGTAAATCCCAGGGAATGGACTTGGTAGAGATGCAAAGGCTTTTACAGCAACAGCACCAGAGTGTGAGGTGAAATAATGTGCAGAATGGACGGGGAGGTGCTGAGACAGCCTCCATTTAGTGAGTGATTGGGCTGCAGGAAGGGGGTTAACTGGTGCAGATCAAGCTGATATGGCACACCAGCAACTGATTTCTCATCCACTGTCTGCTCAGAGCAGCAACGTTTAACCAAGAGCTTTATTGTTAGAATATGAAAGTACGCATGTTTAAAGAGCTCAAGTGTTACTGTCGCCTCTATTTTCCCACGCTGTGAGCACCAGGTGTTATTAATGCTGTGACTGACCTGTTCGTTAAGTTTTAATTTCTGTTGACAGTGCTATTTTTCTCATCCGTTCATCCTACAGTACGTCTAGTGTACTGTCCACTCCACACAAACCCCCATTTAGGTTCTGAAGCTGCTGAATTCTGAGCTAAATCAGTCCACGTTATCGTGGCGTTTCTGCCAAGATTGGGTGTTACACAGTGAAATTCAGTTACATTTAGAGTACACATTGGTAGGCAAATTAGCATGCTGTATGTGAGTCATTGCTCTTTTATGTCTGTTTATGTAGATTGCCACTGGTTTCACCCATCTCTGTGATCCATATTTTAGTGCCTTAGATAGTATAATTGCAGGCTATACTGTTTCTATTTTTGAGACCTGCTCGGACTGTGAAGGCCCAGGGAGAATATAATTCCTGTTTGAACTGCTGGAACACAGTAGATAGAAAATACATTTAAAAGCAAAAGTGCAATGCAACTAATAATGTTGCTCAAATATTAAATAGTTGTTGTTATTGTGCAACAATTTAACATGTAAAATGAAGTTACTTCAACTGTGGTGATAAAGATGCAGCTGATTTGCACTCCAGACTCGGTTTATATGTTTAATTCCTCAGCATGCAAGAACACAATTATTTCAAGATTCACCACCTCAGAATAATTTCCTGCAGCTTTCACTGCAACATGAACACATGTAATGGAAACGGACTCCCACACAGTGGACTGAATAAGGCTCTGTTTTCATATTAAATACAGCTCTGATGGAAAATCTGTGCTGAACTGAAACCGTACAATCCACAGCAATACGTCTTCAAGATAAACTTCTGATATCAATAATTGGAGTTGAAATATAGGATGCCAGTGATTCCTTGTCACCCTTTTGTCTGTGTATATGCAGGAGATTATTCATAATTATTATATTACTGCAGGAATGTACTGGAGTCTTGTCCTATAATCTTTTAAAATGCAATTCACCTAAACATCTTTATGTGGATTCCTGAACAACTAGCAGAAGAGAGTAAAGACCCAAAAGGTTATCAGAGTAGCAAAAATGATAGNNNATCTTTATGTGGATTCCTGAACAACTAGCAGAAGAGAGTAAAGACCCAAAAGGTTATCAGAGTAGCAAAAATGATAGCCTCCCTTGTTTTCCCTATGATAAGGGAAACGACTCTGTCAGCTGTTTTATCAGTGTTGCTGATGAGGCCCACTGCTGCAGGGTGGAGCTGGCCGGTGCGGGGCGGTCATACGTCAGCAGCAAGAACAGCAGTGGGGCTAAGTGCTATTGCTGAAGTGCGGTAGTGCTGTAGGTCTAGCAGTGATGAAGTCCAGGAAACAGTTTCAAAAGGGAGATGTGTAGATGTCAGTCAGTCTGTTGTGGGATTATTGTATTGAAGGCTGGGCATCATGTTCTTTCAAAAAAGTATGACATACCACAAATGTAGAACGCTAAAGTAAAAAAAAAAAAAAAAAAAAAACGCATCAGGAGCTACCACAATCTGTGGCGCCATCTTTTCATGCTCCAAGTTAAGCAATGACATGACATGCCGAGAGCAGATGTGCCTGCTACACGTGGCGAAACAGTATTCAGTTGTTACGATTAACATCTCTCGCTGAACCTTGGCTTGTGCCCTTGTTGTGCGTTTGTTTTGACTACAGCGGATGAGATTCTATCTGTAAGGAGACACAACTCCAACTCTTTCCACATTTAACACCAAGAGAAATTCTGGAGCCACTTCTGAAATAACAATGTGCAGTATAGTTAGAGTCAACACTAAGTGATAAAATAAAAACCACAGTAGCTGTGTGTCATGAACATCAAGGATCTCAAAGCAGTTTGCCTGATAAGTTTCTCACCATAAAAGAACAATAAAGATGCTTTTATTTTGTAGTAGGAATGTGTATTGTAGCTATGGCAGGAAGCAACACACTAAGCTCACTAACAACGATAACATTCATTCTCCGATCAGCCTGAATCCACTCAAGACTCAATGAAATAATCCATTCACATCTGGTTATTTTAATATTTATGTCCAACGTTTCCGTCTGCCATGTGGTGATTAGACTTTTTTTTTTTTCCTCAGCGTTTGACTAGACATCTGTTGTTCACGCTTTGCTGTGCTTGGCTTTTGTTCCAATCAATAAAGATTTTTTTTTTTTGTCAAACACTTTATTTAATGGAAGCACTAAAGTGCCTAATCCACCATCCAGATGGTCTAAATGGAAATCTTTTCTCCACCTTCACGTGATCCTTACTAAACAAACAGTAAGGGTCTTTTGCAGTTAAAGGAGTTGTTGTGAACTGACTTACAAATTTTTTGGATGTAAGAAGGAACTAATATGACTGAGTGGTGGATATTTTACTGCCACAAATCACATTACTGATCATCACATTAGTATATTCATACCAAGCATTTTTTCCAGAGCTGTCAAGCATTGTAACAGTCTTCATCAGCAGGTGAAAATTACCCACACACGACAACTTATCTTCTGCTGATAATTCTGTAGTCTAATTATTTATGCTTCACAATAATAATCCTTCACATATGTCTGACAGTTGAGTATTTCTGACCGTAAAACACTGACAAATATATTATTTTTTAAATTCTTGACAATTTTTTGTCTTATGTTTTCTCATGCTTTTATGGTGATTGTTACAGGCACTTGTATATTGTAAGTGTTAGTGGTGTCACTACTGATACTGTTTAAGTATGGTATAAATCTGTGGCGGATCTCAATGTAAAGTATGTCTAATTTAAGAGGAATAAAAATATCTAATTATTGGATCGGTTACAGTTCTAAATAAATGCATGAAGCATCAAATAATCAAATATATTGGACTGTATCACTGCAGATATGTAATAATATATAAATCCATCTCTTTCCAAGATTGCATCTATTCACAGCTGTTCTACCGATGCACTCACATTGTGCCCATGCATGTTTGTGTATCGATTCAAATCAATTTCTTTCCATCTCTAGTCGGAATCATCAGGCTGGTAGCAGGTGATGCTAGACTGCAGTGGCCAAGTTTAGGCTTAGCTGCTATAGTGATGTATTGTAAAATGTTCTCATTCCCATGACCAATGAAACCCTTACACTTAACATCAGCCAGTTAATGTGTAAAACCTAAATTAGAAGATGGCAGATGTAAGTGCTTTACCTGAACTGAACTGAGCTTTGTCTGCTTATGTGCAAACACATTTAGCTGTGTGTTTTAAGTGCCCAGACACGTGGGAGTTACCACATAAATCAAATGGTTTCAATTAAGTTGTCAGTCATAGGGAAACTGACATTCAAACACTTTTCCTGTTATTGTCTCAACTCTCTGGCACACTTCGTATTATGCTCTGTGGTCAACCCCACCCACCCATTATGAAGGCTAAAACAAATGGACACTTGTGATGCAGACCTCTCTTGTAATAGCAGAAATATTATAGCTTTTGGTTGTTTTGTTTTTTTTAACTAATAATTGGTTAACATTAAAAGATAAAATGTTATACTTCTTTCTGCTTTTCTGCACACAACAGTATAAGAAAAAAAATGGAATTACCACATCATGGTTGTATGCCTCTGCTAGCCAGTGACAATATAGTGTAAACATGTCTGTTTATATTTAAGTTTATGCATGAGTCCCAGCAGATGTTTGTGCCAGATTTAGTGGAATTCCTTCTAGGCGTTTCTGAGATGGCATTAATGAGAATGTGACATACATGAGGTCACAGTGACCTTGATCCCAAGTGACAATTTGTGCCAAATTTGAAGAAATTCTATCAAGGCATTGCTCAAACATCGCATTCACAACACAAATTGGATGCACAACAGGTGACTGTGACCTTGACCAAAAACTAATTAGTTCATCCCTGATTCAAGTTGGAGAGTTGTACCAAATTTTGAAGAATTATGTTAAGTTGTTCTTAACATATAAAGCTCACAAGAATAGGCCTGAATGAACTTGTGAATGAAGTCACTGTGACCTTGAGCATGGAGGCATAAAAAAACACCTCAAGTAAATTACCCCCACAAACTAAAGCAGGCCTCAAAATAACCTTCTAGACTGTCAACAAAAGTTGATTATGAGCTTCAGAGAGGATTTACTGCAGGGTATTACATTTGATGGCATTATTGAACAGCAATACCTAATATACTGGTAACTAGTATATTGTACAAATAAAAATCTCAGGACCAAGGAGAGAAACTAGGCCACCACCTCCAACACCTTTGTCTCACAGCGAGAAAAGGAAAGTGAGCGTTTGCTCAATTACCACCAGCTGCAGTGAAGAGGAGGCCACATCCAATGAAGCACACAGTTGGCTACTGTCAATCAAATTTTGTACATAAAAAGGGATAAAAGTATGAGAATAAATCAACTTAGAATATATTAAAAACAGCAAATGTAAAAGCAGCAGTGGTCAAAGTCATCACATTCTTAAAATCCACAGACAAACATTATGAGTATTTATTTCAACTTGGTATTAAAGAGGTTAGTGTTTACATTTTGGTTCTGGCACACTAAACCCTCTGTCCAAACAGAATGAGAGCCTTTAATACAGCATGAAACCAAACACAATGAGCCTTTATTCACGGTAGAGATTCTGACGTTGCAAAGAAAGCACAGGTGGAGCTAATAACATTCATTTCAGTGTCCCAGTAAGTCAGCGTGAACAATACATAGATTGAAAGCAACCATTATTAATGTTATTAATTAAATCTGTGGTTTTCTATCACATGTCAGACAGCATACTCATCATTGAAAACATAGCAAAGTGAAATACCTTAAAACCGCTTTTTTTACTTGAGTAGATGTTGAAATATCACAATTAAAGCAAGAAAATGTGTCGAGCAAAAAATACCCAGATTCAGACCCTTGGTCCCATTGACATGTTTTTTTTTTTTCCACCTGGTTTTGGTCCTACATGTGTTTCCTATGAAGCTTTATTTCTGTAGTCGGATAGATTGTTTTTGTACATGATGGTTGATCCAAAGAATCCAATGTATAGTTTTTGAGATATTTTTGTTTGTTTGGCACACCTTGCAATAATGTATTGTAGTAATGTAATAAAAAGTTTAAGTATGTATGATAGGAGATATGCGATGTTAGTTACCTAAAATGATTTAGTTTTTTTTTTTTTATGAGGGGGGACCCCGCATATGTTGGTATCAGTTTATATCGGTATCGGAAATTGAGAGTTAGACAATATCGTTATATCGGTAAAAAAGCCAATATCGAACATCCCTAATAAGTATGATAGAATCCAACCAACTCCTATGCTTATTTGGTACTAACAAGAACAAAGTGGTGTTTGCAATTGAGGTATCTGACAGATTTCTTAACTCTAGCAAAAAGTGTGCTAGAACGCACAACATTTTACTGCTGTAATACATAGTAATTAATCACACATATATTAATGGCTTATGCAGCTTCTTGGAAAACCAGCTACTACTCTGAGCAAACTCGCACTGTTCTCCAGAGGTTAGACCTGTTCTGTTTGCGTAATTCATTCCTTACTCACTGATTGAACCGGACAAGTGTCGGACATGAAGCAGACAATACACATCTACCGTAGGACATTATCCTAGACAGATCTGCCTGCTGCAAAATCAGCAGCCTGAATTCTGCCCCGCTCTTCGCTGATGGAGTCCGGCAGATTTAATTGAGTTGTTTAGTGCCTTCAAACTGGCAATATAATCCTGGTGTCAATGTCAAAGGCTGCAAAGGATAGGGGAGAGACTGGTTTTAACAGCACATTTAGAAGCAAGGAACAAAGCTGAGTGTTAATTATGGGTGATTATCACTGGTCAGTCCCTGAAGGCTGGGATTACTGAACCTGTGATTCATAGAGAGGTGGCACCAATTTTCAATGGAGGAAAATTTCAGTACAAGAAGACCAAAAAGAGTGTTTTTTTGGTGCAGTTGCCTGTTAACATGTGCATAATACATTGATAAAAAACTTTAAGGTAACCTGTGTAAAGACAATTTTCTGTAAGATAGTCTCTTGATGAAAAGCAGACAGTTACTTAAAGAAATGTTTAACGTGTTTAAGCTAACATTGGGGCCACGCTGATGACGATGAGGGAGACATAAATCTTTGAGGAACGAAGTGTACTGGTGAAGAGTTTAACAGGTTTACTTTAAATGGATGTAAAAGTACCGACAATGATCTGCATCTCACTGTATGTGCATTCTCCAAGTTCTTACATGCTTTTTATGCATTTTATCTTAAACCCACAGACAACCTTAAATATCATTACAACATTATAACATAAAATGTGCAGAACTGACAAACTGCAGACCTGGTTTTCAAGTACAGAGTCCTGTATCAGGTTGAGTTTAGGTAAGAAAGCACTTTGTTAGAGAAACATCACCTATCTTTTTTAAATAACGGCACACAATCTTTCCCTAACCTTAACCAAGTGCTTCGAGTGCCTAACCCAACCATAAAACACACAACAGTATGTTGTACTGTAAGAGCAGATATTTATGCAGAAGACAAAGGCAAGAAAATAAACGTGCATATGTATGTACTGCAATAAAAATTTGATTGGTAAATGTCCATAAAGGTATAAAACAGCCGATTCAACGAAGGAGCTTTGTCAGTCTAAATTGAAGCTGGATAAAGTTGTAAATCAAACTCAGGTGAAATTACTGTTGTCATGGTTTTGGCTAAATATAAATGAACATGTGTCACTGTGTGACTTTCTTAACCTCAACCAAGTGCTGTGTGTGCAACAATAAAGAAGTTTAATAATGCTGTAGTCCCATGTAAGTGGATATTGTATTGGAAACACGGATATGGCGAAAAGCAATTACGCTGTTGCCTCCAAAAGCCACAAAGTCTATTTACAATGTCATTGGTAGGTATGTGCACAGCCCTGCCCTGGTCAGTGTGCCTGACTTTTTCTGCTGTCAATAGCGCCTGTAATATGACTGCTCTGGACATGTGCAGGGTGT
This sequence comes from Ctenopoma kingsleyae, assembly GCA_032353495.1. Taxonomy (NCBI): domain Eukaryota; kingdom Metazoa; phylum Chordata; class Actinopteri; order Anabantiformes; family Anabantidae; genus Ctenopoma; species Ctenopoma kingsleyae. The sequence goes on from JAUBNQ010000002.1 coordinate 20,957,755, forward strand.
CTCACAAGCTGCTTAAGCTCATGTGTTGTTTTGTGCAGCTATGTGCGATTGTCCATGGATTTGGTCCCAGATCAGTGCTTCCCAGCGACAGGCTGGAGCTTTAAGTTAGACTGACAGCTCTGCATCTATACGGGGCTTTAGAAAGATGTTTGCATTCATGTTTTTTCTAGTGGTGGTGGTAAACCAGCCTGTATTTGTATTTTGAGTGACAGTCTGATGAACATTTATAGGGTATAGATGATACTTTTAAACTGTACTTTCCATACACCACTAATTACACCCCTAGTAAAAAAAAACATACCCATAATTGATCTTGTCATAAAAAAGCAGCACTGAGGCTTTAATAATGCAGCGCGATTGCACATGAATTATGGTGCATTTAATTTGATACATAGTGATCCTTCCCTGCTGGTGTAACTCTCCAATATGGATTCCTTTTGGCTCTCCAGCTCCCAAATTGGATATCTGGAGCCCACAGGGTGTTAGTGTTCTTATTAATGTGGCAAGCCCAAACAGCAGAGAATTGATCCAGCTGTGATATGACCGCTGACACATATGTCTGACACCCCCACCGCATCCCCTTCTATGTCCTCTCCTTTTCTGCAGAACTAATTTTCTCTTTCTCTTTCTCTGTGTAGCTGCATTCACACTGCATCTTAAAAAAAATCACACATCTGATGTTTTCCCTTCGCGTGTGATACAGACACATGAGGGAGGCTGCACTGCTTTCCCTCCTGTGAAGAATGAAATCACAGGTTGACATGTTGAGATGAGACTTTATACTTTTGAACTCCCCCAACTGGGATTTGTCAGTGTTGTGATGACACTTGAGATATTTGTCACCGTTCACTCAGAAGTGTTGCCAGGCTCCAAAGCTTGCAAAACTATTTATCTAGTCTTTGTTTTGACTACCAACATTATGTAAAGTTTTGTAGGTCTTTAACTGTCCAGTCTTTTCACTTGGTTTCATTACTGCGGTTGTTTCTCGACTCTTCATAAAACTCATACTAGTCTTCGCCGTTATTCTTGATCTTTAGTGTTTATTCCAAACTCCACTAACAAGCTTGTTTAATTTATTTTAATATATTTTGTTCCGTCTCGTTTTCAACCCTGGTCATGTAGAAACTCTGTTTATACAACACTTCATCTCATTTGCTTTCCCTGTGATGTTGTGGCGAGCGCTGAAGTTACTGTTTAGATTATGCTTACTGCCATTGTTCTTTTTGGGGTTTTTTTCTCTTCCATCCACCAAGTGAGATTAAAATGTCTACACTGCAGGAATGACAGAAGTGTACGAAGTGCAGATCTTTGACAACAGAGACTGGGATTTTTATCCCACATGTGGTAAAGTTTAAACAAGATACCGCTTCGATAAACTTGTGATAAATAATTTTTGTCCACTGGGGCAACAGAAACAATACATCTTAAGACTTTTCAAGTTGATATGGTGACATGTCAGTGCTTTTGTATCTTTACAAATCTGGCATTCATCTGAGCTTGTGTTTCTGTCTTTGTAACTCCAGTATTCGTTTTCTCTTACCTCTGGTTTTGACCGGTAGGCTGCTAATTGCTCTGCTATGTCCCAGCTGGTCCTTAACTGTGTGCTGTTTGGTGCTGAGCCAGCAGCTTCAAGTTCACTGATCTTTGAGAGAAAGATGATGAGGGTGAAACTAAACGGTGAAGCTCAAACTCACTATCGATCTTTGTCCATTCATTACTATGAACAGCATTCAGTGTTTCTATATTCTTTTTTTTTTTTTTTTACATTGTGATTATAGAAATAACACTTGTAGCCACTTTGAAACTGTTTATATTTGCAGTATTTACGACAACTAATTGCTGTGCTTAAATATAACCATTTGAAATGTAGGTAGTGCTATGTGCACATTTTGTAGGATAAACAAATGAAATAATGTTTTCATTCAGCAGTAAGATTGAGTAGTTGTCTTTCTGTTGATATAAAATCTCTGGACAGCATTATATTTCTTTTCAAGAAGTATTTAGGTTGCAAAGCGAGAGAGAGAG
>JAUBNQ010000002.1:20965901-20977639 GCA_032353495.1 Ctenopoma kingsleyae
TGAACAAACTGTGCTCCAGTTTAATTTGCTGTTTCAAGATACTGTATTGACAAGCAAATGCAATATTGTGAATCTACGGAATACCTTAACCAAAAGTAAAATTAGAACCTGTCCAGTTACTGTAATCAAATGTCAGGATTATACGAGATATTTCAGTTTATATTCTCCTGTGGACGGTAAAACTTACGCTGTAGTGACTGGAGTCCCATCCACCCACATCCAAGTCCCCTCTTTAACACTGTCAGTTAGACCGATCCAGGCACTTTGGACTGATATCAATAACTCATTGATATATACCTGTTAGCATAACACAGACGGAAGATAAAAGTACAGACATCTGCAAGAGTCCGACAGTGACAAGGCAACACTCATTCCTGCCACAGACTTGGCAGGCACCTACCACTGTTTGTCCAAAGTCCCGTCATGGCCTAGCCAGCAATTTAAAAAGACAGTACTGTGTAAGAAGTTACTGTCTGACTCTTTACAGGAGGGCAGTTTCATTTTCATGCTGACCAGAGAATGAATCCAATGAGTTTATGTTGAGTGCTACAAGCAGGAAGATTTTCATTTATCCATTGAAAAGTCTTATGCTCATATTTCTCAGACGGTGAATCCTACAACTTTCATCTCTTTTTTTTTTTTTCTTAGTTTGTCTACTTCTTTGGTTAATGAACAAATACATTTATATTCTAATGGGAAATCACTTTCTAGTCCACTTTAGTTGTGTTTCAGTGGTGAGCAAATGTTAGCACACCAAACGTTGTCCTAAGAATGTGAAAATGGTAACGATAAGATCCACTGAACATCAGATATTGTTTAAGTGGTGTCACTGCGGCCATGTTGACAGCATGCATAATCGCACCCCCACAGAGCTGCAAGGAGCTGAAATGGCTGGAAACTCTTCATTTTGTTTTTATATCCCCAGCTTTTTCTTTTCCTCCTCACCTGTTCATCCCTGGTGTCAACGGTGACCAGATCTGCCCCCTCAGCCTTGCAGGCAGCTCGACTCTCTGTCCAGTTTTTCTTCATGGTTGAAACAAAATAGCAGCTGATATCAAACTTTGTCCAGCCTGCCTGACAGGAGATGTCTTCAAATTGAAAACGCATCATTAATTATACGTCAAAATACCAAAAAGCACAATGCATTTTTAAAACCTTTAGGGGAAAAATCATACCTTTCACTTTAGCTGTCAGCTTGTTGATCCTCTTCTGTAAATTATCTCTACCTCCAACCACACTGCTGTAATTGCTCTGTAACCATGCCATTTCCCCCCTCATGGCATTATATCTGGTCTGCAACTGGTCTTTGTCTTTCCACAGGGAATTGTAGCTTCTCTGAAGCAGATTTTTACTTGCACTAACGGTATTGTAGCTTGTCTCCAACTGGTCCTTGTCCCTCTTCAGTGTAGAGTAATTGCTCTGTAACTGATCTCTGGTTGTTATCATCGCACTAAAACGAGTCTGTAACGCATCTTTTTCTCTTTGCAGGTCACTGTATTTGGTCTGTAGCAGATTTTGACTCACTGTCATTTTACTGTGTTTAGTCTGTAACTCCTCAAATGTCCTCTGCAGGTTGTTATAGGTTGTCTGTAAAGTGTCGCTCTCTTGTTTCATGACATTGTAACTAGCCTGTAACCGGTCGCTGTCATTTTTCTGATTCTGAAATCTGGCCTCAAAATCCTTCTTCAGTGTAGAGTAATTGCTCTGTAACTGATCTTTGTTTGCTATCAGCGTACTAAAACGAGTCTGTAACGTATCTTTCTCTCTTTGCAGGTCACTGTATTTAGTCTGTAGCTCGTCTTTAGTTGCTGTCAGATTATTGTTCTTACTCTGTAACCCACCGAGAGTCATCTGCATGTCATTATAGCTGGTCTGCAATTGATCGCTCTCTTGTTTTAAGGTGTTGTAACTCACTCGTAACTGGTCTCTTTCGTTTGTCAGATTGTTGAACCTGGCCTCAAATTTATCTTTTTCAGTAGCCAAAGAATTGTATCTTTGCTGCAACATGTGTTTTTCTTCAGTCACGTTACTCAGTCTGGCCTCGAAGTGTTTTCTTTCTGAAGTTAAAGAATCAAAATTGCTCTGCAGTTGATCTCTCTCTGTCGCCAGCGAGGTGTTGTCATGTTGGAGATGGTCTTTGTTTTGCATCTGGGTGCTAATGTAATTGGCCTGTGTTGGGTCTGCATAGCCAGAATGGGTGAGGATCTCATCTGTGAAGCATTGGATTTCAAGAAGATGATCATTTTTGTCTTTCAATACAAACTACATCTGTTTACTTTAAAAAAAAAAAATTAAAAAATATATTTTATAGTGAAAGGAAAAATACATACAGTAGATGATCTGTCCAATATTTCCAGCAAGCAGTACGACACACAATAAACCAAGGCACAGAGTTGCACACTTGGAGGGCTGCTTTCGTCTCTGAAAATTGTCTAAATCAAAAGTTTTAAAAAAAAAGAGTTAATATCTTTCCTTCATACTTGAACCAAAGCATTGATATCAAGTGCTGGACACTGGTTCAGTAAATGAGTTCATATGTACACTTCTTACTGTTCTTGACATTTTGTGTGTGTCTGTGCTGTACCTTTTGTAACGAGACTTGTCATTGTGAGGTTCGTATTTATATATATGTCGTCTTCAATTTCCATTGAATCCATTCTGATAATGGTATCACTGTTCACCCTGTTTAGATACATACATTTACATACAATTGGTTATGGCAATACACTTTACCTAAGAAGTCCTTGAAGTTACTGTTAATACTCTTTAAAGTGTGAACTCTTTAAAAGTACATTTTATATATAATTGTTGTGAAAGTGATAAATGGATCAAATGTAATTTAATCTAAGTAAATGCTATACATGTACTTACAGTATATTAAATAATATAAATGGAAAATATGCACTCACCTTGCATCTGAGTAGGTAAAATAGAAATCTGTATCAGAACAAGTGCATCCACTTTAAGATGCTGACACCAAGCTGTGCTGGAACAAACACAGCAAAAAATGCATGTATGTTAATGCTGCAGTATTTATGATTGAGAAAACAGGATGCTTGTGTTGCCCATGTCATCAAATGTTTGACTTGCACTTAACTCTGACTAGTCTTGAAAAAAAAATACAATTATACTCTATTTCTACTCGGGTCAAATTTGAGGTAAATGTCGGCCAGAAAAAATCAAGGGAAAAAATTAGAAGTTATCACAGAAGTAGTTTCCGTTTCTCCTTTAACAACTTGTTCTCTCAGGACTTTCATCTTCAGTGATTTCTGTTCCTGTTTCCCACAGATTTACTTCCCTCTGCAGACAAATGAGTGACAGTATAACATGCCAGAGACACAAGGTTAGTCCTAATGCAAATTGCAAAACTGAACCCTGAACCCTTTTCCCCAAAGGCATTTAGACAGTATGAATAATAATAATTATCATTATGAATCAGTCTGTTTATAAGTTGTGATGATGGTTAAGAATGAGTGAGTCTCAGTGAAAGCTTTGACCTGATGGTGGTCTTACAGGAAAAATGAATTAAAATTAATTAATTCAGATTCATCATCTGGATACCAGGAATTACTGCATTTTGTTAAAAACTTGTCTTGTAGAGTCGTGGATTAACAGACCAGTAGATTAAAACTGTCCCTAGAGCAAACATAGCTAAAATGTTAATGATGTATGTTTCGAAAAGACTGTGAAACTAATGGTGCAGCTGCAAGGAAATTCTCTGTCCTAAAATATTGATCCTAATATGTGAGTTGTCTGTTTGTTGGTTGTTTTTGTGACACCTGGGCTTTCTGTGCAATCTGTTGGACAAATCACCATATAATTAACTTAACTTTAACTCTAACGTTACCCGGTGGCCTCTTTTCAATAATCTATATACTTTATGGCTCAAAGAACATCAGAATCATTGGAAACTAACTATTTATTTGAAATATATAATCAATATTTTTAAACTTAAATTTATCTGAGCAAGTCACAAGCCACAAGACTGCTGATGTTACACTGAATACTTAGACAGCCAAATGCTAACGATCTGCATACCAGTGTGACTTTTTTTATTACAGCTGTAGCACAGACATCAGTCTCAGTGGCAGCTGTAACAAAATGCTGGGAAAAGATGCAGAGAAACGTGACCACAGAAATATGCAATTTGTCAAAATTTCTAAAATGACAGAAACGGTTGTCAAGTTGAAATGTGCCAGACCTCGTTGCAGTTGATGTCTGGATTTTCCTCACTGCTGCATGAGACATAGCAGGAGGGAGAAAACAGGCTGTCAGGGCAGTTGAACTGTTTGAACTGCTTCACAGAGATTAGATAATGCTGAGCACTGAACTAAAGCTTCATTGTAATTTATTTCAGGTCTGTAGCTGCATGCGGTATACCGTAAAAGTATCTCTACTGTGATTGTCTCACATTTTGCTGTAAGTATAATAGAGCCATTTTGTATGACAAACTTCATTTGGAAATGTTGTGGTCATATCAGGAAGGAACGATCTCTTTAAAGTTAATTAAATTCATGTTTAGTCCAATACAAAGTGCACATCACCCATGTTTTGGAAGAGCTCACAGCCCAATACACAATCACTAGAAAATAAACTTGATGCCTAAAAATATGCTTCTGACTGAGTTTACGCTATCAACATGCACGCTGTGCAGACAGCCTGACTGATTAAAATACGAGCATATCTGTTACATGACATGCATGATTCCATTTTATCTGAAGAGGGACATGACAGCCCTGTCTCCTAAGAAATTACATTTCTATGTATCTAAATTCCAAATTTCATGGGACTCCTTACTGCAGTTTTTAAATATTACTAAAAGCCACAGACAACGACATGAAGCTTCATCTTCTGGGAACCACAAATGTCTGATCATTGTGACAATTCAATTTTGATATTTCAGTCTGGAGAACCATGCCACTAGCATGCGTGGCTAAAATTGTGGAATGCCAAATAATTAAAGCCTGGTAGTTAGAACAATTATTAATTTCTAGTTCATTTTTCTAGTTACTTAACTACGTTGACATTTACACCTCAGGTTTTTTGCCAGGCCAGCAGAATTGTTGAAGCATATACACTTGCCAAACAACTGGAAACACTAGTCTGTCAAAGCATCCATGAAATAAAAAACCACAAAAGTCAAGTTCAGGGTCAACCTTAGGAGTCTCACACTGCTACAGCTTACTAGACTGGAGAAGCCAGGGGCCAAGACTGTGTGGATATTGGCAACAGCTCTTTCCTCAGTGTGTCTTATAATATATCAGAATCACATTTCATAATCATAATTCACACTGTAAGAAGTGAAATATTTGAACTGCTTGAAGGAAATATAAGCTCACTTCAAAAGGGAGTTAGAATAAATTGAGTCTGGATGTTTTAAATACGTGGCCATTGAGACACATGCACTGCAGCGTGATGGTAGTAAACGCAGACACGTGGAACACCACTGTGTTGTCATGCATGTTGACGCGAGCATAAAATCTGCAGCTGCCAATCATAGTTCATGCTCTGACAATCAAACCGGGGACAGATGGGTAAAGCCTTTACCCGAATGTTATCTGCTTTGTCTGATTGTATCAGGCAAGCCTCAGACAGCAAATAAAAAATGACATCAATGCGCGCACACGCACACACACGCTTATCTGTATTAATATTGAGGTCACTGAAAGAGGAATATTTTTGGAAGATGTCTGACTATAGAGCTACACTCAGCTGACCCCTCGCTTAAAAGATTTTAAGCAAGAAACTCTGAAACACTGCTCTTTGAACAAAACAAAATAGCTTATGAGAAATGAAAACATTTTAAATGTTTAAAATATAAAAAGTAATATGACAAAGCCAAATTTATTTATAATGTACCTATAACAAATGCAAAAATGCAAAATACAATACAAAATAGAAAGAAATGAATAGAGGCATATCAGTTTAACAGAAGCAATATTTTCACTTTAACAAACGGTAAATTTTTTTCATGATTAAATCCAATCTACAGTCAATCTGAGGAAAGCTAAGATTTCAGCAAGAAACTAGCAGAATTTAAAGCCTGTTTTAAATTTTTATCTTTGTGTTTTTATTGAATTTCCTTTTTTTCACAGTAGTAATATAGTAGCTGCCACAGCATAAGAATGTTGTGGAACAAACAAAAGTAAAGGAAACTGGTGCAAACGGAAAACACTAACATTTAAATCAGCATTTATTTTCCAGTCTGAGGTCACGTGTTCACTGCAAGACGACGAGGACACTTATAACTGTGGATTTCTATGGAAGAACAATACATTACATGATTACATGATGACATGATGGAGATAACGGAGATCGAGATAGAAATACTTGCTTTATCACCAAACATGGGCACAGGTCATGGTTAATATGTAAAACACAGCATAGTGTGTACCTTTTATAATGGATAAACATACAACAAATCAAAGAAAAAAACAAAGACCGTACGCATGTGCAGAAGCTTAAATGACTGTAGTACCAAAATATACTCTGCAGGTATTTGATAGTTATAATAGATCATCTATCTAATAGTAGATATAGTGTGTTTGAGTGAATATAACCCCTTATGTCCAACATATGCCACTATGATGAATTGCAGTTGCACCACCAGTCCACTGAAAAAAAATGCGTCCTTTGTTCTTCGGCATGTTTTATTATTGTTTTTTTTTTTTTTTATGGTATGAAAATGGTTTCGCCATATGGGTCAGCTGGTCAGTTGTGTATGTTACAGGACGATAATCCTGTGCAAAGCTGGGCGCTCATTCATCTACCGCCTTGCTGACCTGGAGCAGATCAATTTTAGAAAATACAGTGAAGGAGTCCAGAGCTACATTTATTAATGTTCATGCATAATAATAATAAACCGGCAAACAACACATAGCAGCTTCATCAGGTTTTCTCATTACATGTCAGTGGAAAGCCACAAATCACGTGGCAGACATTTACACTGTAAAAGGGTTGCTGTAAATTTAGTGGCAGCTGGATGCTCGTATAGGCCAATAAGCATGTGTGCTGATTTACATGGACATTGGTCATGAGACCAAACAATCCTAAATTAACATTTGTCTAGTATCTGAGTATTAAAAACAATCACAAGTTTACTTTTTGTTGTTAATTTAACTATGTGCATACGTATTATTGTCTTTTATTTTAGGCTCTTTTACATTATATACTCCCAGATACAGTTTTTAGTTCCTGATATGACTCATATCTTCATTTTTTAACTTTACTCGTTCATAATATGTAACATTTAAACACATTTTTAGAAACAAAAAGTCAAATACAACCTTAAATCAACATGTGTTATATATTTGCTGATTTCACTGAGCAGGTGGACGATGCATGCTGAGAGCTGTGTTTGTTGCAGACATGCCTTACATCAGTGTTTCCCGCCTGTAGAAACGGTGGCTTGTAGACGGAAGAAAAAAAGCTCTCAGACTAGACAAATGAAAGTGCTCGAGTGAAACCTGAGAAGAAAGAAAAGTGCACTGTTCGATGACTGAACAATAACCTCTGCTCATATCGCCTCCAGGCAGGAGGACCTGGCATACGATTACATTTTTTTTTTTTTTTTAAACGCACAAAGCAGAGGCAGAGATGTTTTTTTTTTTTTTGGCTTCCTCTCCTCCAGGTGTTACCTGCACTGCAGCGAGCAGCTGAACGTCTGATTCAGCCGTCACGTTGCTGTACCGGTCACCGTTAGATGCTCTTTGCTCTGGATCTCTGGGACCACACAGGCTTGTTTACCACATTCCTCTGGCAGCCAGGTCGAGTTTGATTGACACCTGTGGCCAGTGAGTCACAGGTATAGGCCCCTGTCTCACCCATCAAACCCTCACCACCACCAGCAACCAGCTGCCCTCACAAAGACGGTCTCAGAGAGTGGCAAACTAATCTGACAGCTGACTATCAAACCTTTCAGCCTCAGACTCCCGTTTCCTCACTACTTCCTTCCTCTCAACTCCTCTCCTCCTTTGCGCCCTTTGCTTTCCTTCGTTCTCTCTCAATTTTTGCATTTTCGTCTCTTTTCCTTCTTGCCTCTCCTTCCTCCTTTTCTCTCCTTCCTTCTCCCATCTTTTTAGCTGTTCGCCTCAACTAAACCATGGAATTAAAGCTGCTCAATTAGCTTCTGTAGCTACAGATGAGTTATCTCAGCTAATAAAATTAATGCCTGACAGTTAAAAATGGAAGTTTGAAATTATATGTATCTGTCTAAAATTAAGAGCCCATTGTTCTAAACAATTGCTATAAATTCAGCTGTTATTGTAAACGTAATACGTTGTGACAGGACGTTAAAATGAACACACAATGTTTGACAGCTAAGAACAATGTGAAAAGACACAGAATATTCTATATTATAAATATTATTTGCAGATGTGCAAATGAAAGAAGCATTTGTGTTTTTGTATAACTAAACACTACAATACCATACAATGTAAAAATAGTCCGTTACACGTTGTTGTGCCACACAAACGGAGGTAGGCGAGATGTGGCGAGTCAGCACCACTTAGTCAACACTCATCTGTGCGCCACCCTCATCATCCTGGGGGAAGGTGGAGGTGGAAACTGGGGGCTGGCTAGGCTGATGCAGGTGACCTGTCTTCCCACACGGTCCATCAAGTCTTTGACACACTGTGAAGCCTCGAGGGGGGATCAAACACAAAGCTCCCACTCATGAACAAGGCCAGCGCTCTGAAGGATCTTATCATGTTTTTGTGTAAACACCCTGAAAGCCTCTCCTTTAATTACACAAAAAAAAGAAAAGAGAAAAACGGAGATTAGTACGTTGACAGTTACCTCAATGGAGCTAATTGTGAGTCATTTCATAGAGCAGCAGAGTTGAAAATGACTGTGCTGGCTCGCGGCCCGAATGTGTCCATTAAAAACACTGAACTGGTCTCGGTAACGGAGGAATAACCTGGCAGTGGTGTTAGGAAATAAGCTGGACTTAATGTGAAACAATGATCCATTTTTTTTCATGCAGTACATTATAGCCAAGAAAAGTAACCACACCTTTGGGTTGTTTAAACACCAACCCAACACATTGTTTTATCAATAAAATTCAAATTGTTTGTCCAAGTGGGAATGGTAAAGCTTGATTAGATTAAATGTGTTAATCATTGTAGCATTCTTAAAGATTACCCTGAAGTCTTATAAATTTGAGCTACTGTACATGTACACTGGGAATATGCAGCTGCAATAGCACAAGTCCACAGTAACTGTTCAGCAGTTTAACCTTTATCCTAAATCACAGTGTGCAGAGCTGATTAAACTGGCAACTTCAAATTACGTTTTAGTACAAATAAACTGTAATCACGGTGGGAAATGTAACGCCGGCCGATTACATTTTCTGTTAACATAATGATCATGACTGAAGTGCGTCTTAGAAATGGAAAAAGGATGCTAGGTTTCCTTATTTTGCTACATATTTCTGAAATATAAATACTCACCGAGGTCTATCTAACGCTTCACAAAAGAGAGGTACTAGAAATGCTAATGTGCACATTCAGTGCTGTGAGACAGCCAGTCACAGATCATTTGCTAGGCTGACACCACAAAGCCAAGTCCATCACAACACGTTTGATAAACTGCCTGAGCTTGTGTACAGGGAAACAGAAGATCCACTTTGTGACACAGCAGGCATCAGGACAGATTTGATAAACACTGCATTTCCCCTTAGATGAATTTTTTTTTTATTTCAGAACGGCAATCTTGTGGAACCACAGAGCATTATCCAGTCTGATGAAAGTTGAGATATAGTATGAGCACAGCCAGTTAGTAGGGGAATGTATTCCACTTCCTTGCACATACTGTATAGTCGTTTACACTAAAAGAAGGACTGAAATGTGATTTTGGAAAAGCTGTCAAAATGGCAATATCACAATATCACATGGTATTCATGTTCCACTCTGATGAAAGCGAGATTCAGTGCTCCATGTTCAAGCACTGTAAAAACAGTGGAGAGTAGCAGTTCATTCTACAGCAGTTCATGTCTAATAGCTTAAGGTTATTACTGCTTTATAAAACTGCTGACCACAGAATTATAATTCTACAGCAGGGAGGCGCACAGACGAATCAGAAACCAGCTGCTTCTTCTTTTGTTAGAGAAGACGGATGAAATATGAGATAAATGCTCAAAATGACCCCTTCGCCCTCATCATCGAGATACTGTGTGAGCAATGCACGTGTGAGGAACAGAATAGATATCATCGGTTTTATGTTTGCACAGTGATACCTAATACTGTTTTGTAGAGAGGACATTTATCTTTAGGAATGCAGGAGCGATAAAACTGGATTTATGGATGGCTACGAATGCTCGGGGCACTGCGTGCTTTGTTGAAACTTAATTTTCTTACATTGTTAACACAAGAATGGTAATTTCACATATTCTTCCGTATTTCCACAAAGGAATGAAACATGTCATTTAGAAACGGTATGCAAATGCTGTTAAACTGTGAAACCTTAGAAGAAGAGTGAAACATTTTTAATGTATTGAAACTGCCCCTCGCTGATTAAAGAAACTTCTACTTCTATTAGATTTGACTACATAAATACCCAGCAGCTCTGATATTCATTATCTAACATTATTCGGTTTCCTCAGGGTCATATGCTGCATTTGTAGTGGTTCTGTGGCAACTTTCTCTCTTACCTTAAACCATTGCCATTTAATTCTCACAGTTGTTAAAACGGTACAACATAATGTCTTACACAGTGGGATGCAATTGTGTTGGGATTTCTCATAAGACTACTTGACTTGTGACAGTGTCATCCTAGGTCAGTTTCTAATGTTTCATATCATCCTGTGTTTACTACACCTGCGCCTGTATTTGAGGCTTGTGTGCTTTGCTGTATGTCCTGAGTGTTGTCAAATGTCGAACACTGGACATTTAATAATAACTGATACTTTATTAATTGCCTTGTGGAAATTCATGTGGACAGGCTGCCCCCTTGATGGTAAATGGTAAATGGTCTGCACTTATATAGTGCACTTATAGGTCCAGGGTTTAGTGTCTTGTCCAGGGACACTTTGACGTGTGGTCAGGAATCAGGGGGCAGACATTTGGCTACAATAACACACATATTATTAGTATTTTACAACAGTAATTGAACTGAATAAGATAACTGCAGAAACGGAACGAGAGGGGCAAGAAATGAGGGTCGAGGGTTGAGGGTCATGGCAATGGTCTGGACTTTGTTTTGGTTCAAAGAAGGCTTTATGAAATTAGTTATAGCCCCTTTAATGAAACCCAATCATGTGAACCAAGGTTGTCTGGAACTTAAAACCGAATCACTTTTGTAAAAACAACCTTTGGTGAAAACATTTTTATGAATGCATAGAGTACTTAAACCAGTCTGTTGTAAAATTGAAAATACTCCCCTTTAATATTTCCACATTATTTTGCATTATGAGATGAATGAAAGGAGATTTCTGTTATAAGTGTAGGAAAGGTTGTTAAAAGCTCAAGTGGTGCGGTTTGAACAGATACCGTGGAGTTCCTGGCATACACTGAATAGCGATAAACTTTCCAAACATAAAAATTCCATTTGAAAGGTGTCTGTGGGTTTGTCTCTATGCCGAAAAACAAACTAAAACAGTAGAAGAGAGCGAGAGGGAGGAAGCTCGCAAAGCAGGCTTTTTATTACCCAGAACCCCACTGTCTCCCAGGGAGCGCATATTTAATTACAGACATGACAAAGAAGACGTGAGGGAGTTCAAATGCAACAAATCCATCATCACC
>JAUBNQ010000002.1:20977739-21016118 GCA_032353495.1 Ctenopoma kingsleyae
AACAAACCCATCCCCCCCCCCCCCCCCCCCCCCCCCCCGCCGCCCAGAGTGAAAATCGCACATAGCATGTAGCTTAGCTCAAGGTCAGAAATTACAGACCATCTCCCAACCTTGTTGGAGCTCTATTCAGGAGTTTGCCAACTTTGAGGACCAGCTTCCTGCAGTCTAATGAAGGTCCTATTTCCCTTTCAGGCTAGCTAAACAGACCATTAGGCCCAATGGTTGTTTCTAGCTTATCATACAGGAGATGGATGTTTATTTTGCTTCATATCCAGCAAGGTAAATGTGATGGTATGTATAGACTTTATCCTTATTCGACAATTTTTCTAGCAGTAGCTCAAGGTGTGAGTCTGAATGTACTGTATTCAGACTTGAAAGGTGTGCCCCTGGGCACTTCATAGGCAGCAGTGCATTTGATACTGGTGTAACTCTAGAAATGCTTACAATGTTAAACTTTGCTTAATGGGGTGCCTCAGGGATCCATCTGCACCTCTGCTCTTTTTTTTTTTTATCCCCCTCCATCGCAACACTATTTATGATATGTGATCACTGAATCGAGGGACACAAATCAAGGCATCCACTCTGCTTTGTGGGAGGTACAGTACAGCACGATGTCGCCCACAGTCAGCGCATTTTAACAGAGCTTTTCTTTTTCACATTCTTCATGGATGAACATAACACTTTCAAAGCTATTATTTTCTACCTTGACAAACATGAAATCCATCCCGTGGTAATAATAGAACTGCGGGAGGCATTTTAAAGAGGTGGCTCAATGTAAGGTAAAAGATTTATATGCTTTATACACTCAGACAGCTTCAGGCTTTTATCTGTGTGGGATACACAGCTCTCACATAGTCACAGAGGACAACATTAACTGTACAGAGCTGCATGATAGATAGGCGCTTCGCTTTACTCAAATGTATACATAAATCTAAAATCTCTTCTGCATGATGCACCTCTCAGGGCCATTTTAGGCACCTGTGGCACCAAAAATAAGGGTGAAATGTTTTTTAACACTCTTTTTTATCTCTTACAGAGCACAAACAGCTAAGGACGCTCTCTGGTGGACGACTCTCAAATAAACTGTCTCAGTTCGTTGCTCACATTGCTACGTTAGAATCACATGAGGATCCAGGTCACATGTTTTATCTTAAACTTGCGCTCTTTGGATGGGGCATGAAATCCTATATTTTTTATGAAACAACTGTGTTCTCTTAGCTCTTCTCTTTAAGAATGCATGACAGTCATGACAGATAAATCGCAGTTTGTGACATTAATCTGCTGTTTCACTGGTTATCAACTACACTTAGGATGTTTCATCTCTGCTGACATGGTTGAACAAATACAGTAGCTAAGAGGAAGTGTGAAACAAAGAAGATGTCAGTCTAAAATATGCAATGTAAGTTTAAAATTTAGGAAAAAGATAGTATTATAAAACAGCTATAAGTAAAAGGCTAAATATCACCTGCTCTGACAGAGACGGTGATGTACACTAGTGTGCAAAAGTCTTAGGCCACCATTAGATGTGTTCTTCTGGCAGTGCTGTTATGACCATATACATATTTATTTCTTAGTCTCTTTATTAGAATACAACTAAAAACATTTAAAAAAATGCACACAGTATTAAAAGAAAAAGTTTAAAACTTGTTTCTTTAGGCTAAAGTGACAAATACTGAGTGTGATCACTGTAGAGGAATGTACAGGACAAAAATAGGAGTGGAAGACCTGTCAAAATCAGAGAAGAAGTTTCTTGGAGTTTCTTCTTTGAGGCACCAGAAGAAGTCCAGCAAGGACCTGGGTCAGTATCTGACAGCTTCATCTGGATGAGAAGAAAAACAACATATCAGGAATGGTCTTTGCAAAATGAAACCACAGTCAAGAAACCACTTTTCGTGTTTCTAGTTGTGTAATGTAAAAACTGAGGAATAAATATGTATGGAGATCATAGCATTGCTGAAAAACTAACCCAAAAGTGGACGAAGACCTTTGCACAGTACTGTAGAGGCACCAGAGAAACAGATCAACAGTATTCTGATGATGTTCGAGTCGGAGAGAAATATGACTAATCAGGTTATGTTCTATATCACATTGTAAATGTGATTAAAACTGGAAAATATAGAATAGGGACTAGTGTGCAACCCTAATTAACAATCTTGATGGCCTGAAATAGAATAGTGGATCAGTGAAATTTAATTAGAAATAACTAAATAACATAAAACAAAACAATAGAAGTATAATTGTCATAAAATATTCCACCAGCAAACTCTCAGGGGAGCAAGAGTAGGGCTCCAAAGTGTCCAGAAAAGGCCCTGTAACTGTCTTACCATAGAGCATGCAGTGTGTAAAAAGCATTCTGATATTATACTAAAAATATACTAAAGTCTGCACTATTCAGCATTTTACATTAACATTGGATTATTTGTCTATGTGCAATCTCAGCTTACAACTTTACTACATACAAACTGTAGTAGATCAATGTTATATTTGCATTTTTTCCTGACAGTTAATGTCCAGTAATATAAAATAATAATAACATAACAAAAATGGAGACATTTTGAAGGCACAACAGAACTTAATTATATGTAGTTATTTTGAATTATTAGAGATGCAAATACTCTATACGTCATATTTAGCTACTTATGCGTAACATATTTGCATTTAAAATGTATTAAGTGAAGGCTAAGTATCTCATAACTGCACTCAGCATGTAGTGTTAATAATTAGTTTGCTGATGTAATAGCAGGAAAGGTTACTTAACCATAGCTATAATCCTCCCCATAAGCCTCTACAATGATGCCATGGTCATTAAGTCTATTGTTAAAATCTAATTGCAGAATTACTTTTGTGCCTTTTTAGTGAAGATTATTTCATCAGAAAAAAACCAACAACTTTTGAACAAGCTCCTTCCTGAAGGAAACACTGCATCTGAAATCAAGACAACGTGCATTGATCCTTCATTCCACACAAAGCAGTGCAATAGTCCTGAGGACAATTCAAATGTGAACTCATCAGAAAGGGCAATCAGGCCAGGCGCAACTGAATTACCTGAGTGTGTGTATTAAAAAAAAGCATTCCAGTTAGTACTTAACCCAAGACGCCATCAGTCTGACAACAAACTCAGTGTGGCGTTCAGATCTCCTATTAGCCTGAGTCATTAAAGCAACATCATAAAGCCTCCTAAGTACAGTTTCCCAGAATATTTTCATGGTTTTAGAAAATGATACCCCTGCAGATGAGGTACATCACACCTCCCTTTCAGTTTTTGCCAACTCATTACCTTTATTTGTGACAAGGGACCTAGTTTACGATATGAGGTACACCCTGAACACCACAGAAGTAGTAGAAGGATCTCACAGCTGCGAAAGGAAAGTTCAGGTTATACATTCATATCTTAATTTCCTAATTTAAACAGGCTACAAAGGCTCAACAAGGTTTTGTTTAGATTTTGAGCTCATACAGTTGACTTGCATATTCTCTGCATGAGCCAGAGATGAGACTCTATCCCAAACATAAACTGTAATATAAAATAATCACTGCAAAGTGAAGCACACAACTCTCAAACTCTAATGTCGTGTGACAAGGAAATCTCCAACAACACAGGCTACACATTTCACACTTGTATAACTTTGTCCACATGACCTCAGGGTATTTGAAGAAACTTTGACAAACTCTCAAACCTCAGAACTGTGCCTGGAAAGGGCATCCAAAAAACTGGCTCCAGTGCAAATGTGAAATGGGATAAAGGGTCTAATGAACAGTACCACACTCCACTCGCTGCAATATGTCACTGTCCTCCTCACTCCTCTGCAGCCTCAGTGTAGAGTTTCATATTAGTTTCAAAGGAATCAAGAAGCACTGTGTTCTTCTTTTTCGTATCTCAACTCAGGATCAACTGTATGAGCAAAGCAATTCGCAAATGTGTGCATACAGAAGCCCTTCCGTATGATCTCATCTGTATTTATCTATCTGTTCATGAATATTTGCTTTGTGTAACCTGCATAAGAAAATGTGAAACTCCTATGAAGTCTTTCTTAAATGGTGCAGTTTGGGCAGCTGCTTTCAACTAACACCCAAAAGATATTTACTGTAGATATCTTTTTCATTGCATTATACAGATATTAACCAGTAATGATATATAGATATCGCGATCACTTCAACATCCGAAATAAACAAAACATGACTTGCTAATTAATTAGGCTAATTATATGAATGACACATGCCATCTCATTGTTGACTCACTAAATACAAATGTGATTAATTAATAATATTTATAGTCCCTGTGCCTGTGGTGTAGCTTTTTGGCAATGCTGTTTTTAGAGGACTTTGTGGGATGGAAAGGCAGAAAACTGGCCATTTGCCTCTGGACACACACAAAAATATTTTGGCTTTTCCGAGATCCGTCAGCAAGAATTTGCTGTAAACAGGCCCATGTCCTGAAGAATAAGCAGTTTTGGGGGGAAAACTAATTATTAAAATATGTATTTGTGCTTTGCATTGCCTTCATTGTTACTGGACAGTGCTGATCAAAGATCAGTTTGCTTTTATGATCCAACAGCGATGCCTGTAGGTAAGCTGCAGTATTGCATGCAGAACAGCCAATCCAGCAGATCTGACCCCCAGATTTTCACAGGACAATAATAATACTTGTATCATTGTTTTCCTTTATTCACTCACAAATTCCTCAAAAATAAGAATTAAATACAGTTTTTTAGTGTTTTACTGAGTAATATTTGTGCACAGTTTGACACTACAAGACTATTTTCACACAAAAACAGTAGCTGATGAGTCACTGTGGGGATTTATTAAGCTGCAGAATTCAAATTCTGCACCAAAGTGATAAAATCACAAAACATGCAACAGGCATGACATGTACATACCTTGCATGCAGGACTGCGAGCGTCAATGAATGAACTAGTTGTGGTTTTTAAGTGCCAGGATGGATAAACCACTTCATCACATGTCATCAAACTACCCTTTTCCCTCTTTGGAGTCACCCTAGTGTGAAAATACAAAAAAAAACCCTCTTGAATATTTCATCAAGTGTTTTGCACAGGGTAATTATACATTTCAACGTGGCTGCATTATTCATCCCTCCATCCTGAAATGAATGACTGTTTGGTTAGTTTGCAAATGATGGTGCAAACAGTATCTCATACAACGCCCCAGTAGTGTTCTCAACAGTAGAGTTTATTGATTGATGTTTATTTCCTCGCGCTGAGATTTCCTCAGTGTGAGCAGATGAGTTGGATGGAAACTGGGAGATGTCAAATATGCTGGGAAATAGTAAGGCCTCACATAACACTCTGCAACAAGATTTCACTGGGAAAACTGCTACAGAAAACCAGGGTGACAATTTAAATCTCAGAAGCATGTTAAACAAGTGCAGACATGCAATAGATCCACTGTCGGCATTAATGCTTGGCCGTTCACACACTCATTATTAGAAAAGAGGGCAGCATTGTTTTGGCTCCAGCTTCCCAGAGGCATACAATAACCTTTTTGTAGCTCAATTTTTAAAAGCCTATTCAACTCAACTCCTGTTGCCTAAGAGCGAAACCAACGAATCTCTCGTAAAAAAAAAAAAAAAGAAGAAAGAAGTACCAATATAACCTTGTATTTAACATTGACGAACCTTGAAGGCTGAGGCAGTATTGACCCTAAAATCTGCGCTCAAGTGCCAATGAAAGGACGATGATTAGCATCTTATCTGTCCTCATATTTAATTTAACTCAAGTTCGAGTTCAAACCAGATTGTACTTTTTGCGTCATTTCATTCATGTCAGATCCCATTTCAGCACACTTGACAGGAGAGGGAACATGGTGAATGTATGGCTGCTTTGGATTATTGCAGCCCTTCATCTTCTCATTGACTCCTGCATTTCATCTTTATGACTGAGTTTTGACTTTACAATATGTTGATAGACTTTATAAGACAAGGCGCTGTACTTGCGCTGAGCATTTTTACAGTGTAGGAAATGGTCTTTGATGGTCTGAAGTAATCTTATTTTCACTGTTCCGTCTGACATCTGGGTGCCTGCTCTATATTTTAGTTATCAACAGAGCAAAAGATAATTAAATTTCACTTTCATCCTTATGAATTTACTTTGCATGCAAAATGCATGGCTCCAAAAGAGTACTCCGTAATCATAAACAAAAAATATTTGATTAAGATCAGAATATACTTGTATATTCAGGAGAATACACAAGTACTTGGCTCACCATTAACTCTGAAGTGAAACCACTACTATTTAATATAAAGATCTGATCTCAGAACAGGTAGGGATTCTCAAAGAGCATTTACTGTATATCACTTAAAAAAGCAACATGTAAAGCTAGAGGCCTCTGTCAGCTTCACTGTTCATTAAGTTAGCATATGTCAAACATGTGTGATAAAATGCAGGGCCATTTTGTGCACAAGTGTCAATGTTTGCATGACGTTGGCGTAAAAGAAAATGTCTACAAGCCCCCAAAAACATTTCACTAATGTGAAAGAGCTCAGCATGACAGCGTGTTTGTTACTAAGCAGGCCCTAAATGACCACAACAGGTGACCAAAATAGATAAACAACCACAAAGAAAGTGACCAAACAAAGACACTAATTATATTAAAAAGAGACAGTACAAAGAGAAATATACACAAAACAACCACAAAGAAACATAAAACATTTTAATAAAGACATAAACGGCTAAAAATGGCATGATGGTGTCATTTGTAGTTGTTTGTTGGCATCCTATAAAAAAGGGATTGAGACCCATTTTCTCATAATCCGCCCATGCCCGAGATTTGAACACTAGTGATAAATAAATAAATAAAGCAGAAGAGGAAAGATGGAACTTCACAGTTGCCCAGAGTGACCTGCAGAGTAAGGAGGCGATGTAGAAGAGGTATAATCATAAGGCTGAAAGGCAGAATGACATAAGCAGAAGGTATTTTAAAAAGTGGTGTCAGCAAACTGTGCGGCTCGGGGAAAGCAGGGGAACACTATTGACCAGTAATGAGTGAAAGCAAATAATGCAAAGACTCAGAATGTATATGAAACCATCCAGGCAGCAAAAAAGGCAAAGTTCATTGTCAACTCAAACAATATGACAGCAGGGTAAAAAGCCACATACAGACTGCTGTATAAACTGTGGAATGAACTTCTACACACACTGACTCAACTTTCACTTAGCTACTGTATTTGCATGTGTTTTCAATGCTGGTGCAGGCTGTCAAATCAGCATCTCTTCTAAGTCAGAATTAGTGCTGGGATCAGTAACGGAGCACACAGAAAACATCAGTCAGCATAAGGGACTTTGCTCAAACATAACAAGAACTGGATATTTATATCAAAAGCATCCTGAGAGCTCCTGGTTTAGTCGGTGTAATCAGGTTAGCTCAACGTCTCCTGTGATGAAGTAATCTACTTTGATGCTCCGTCTGCTACCGAAACATTGAATCTGTGTCAGACTATGCAGGCTGAACAGCTACCAGCACTCCAGCCCACTCTGTAATTCAATTTACATTTGTTGACTCATGTCCTACTTAACGTTCAAGCAGCCAACAGCCTGATTACGGAAGCCACAAATTGTCAAATACTAAACCCGAATAAACATTTAGATGTCTCTCAGAATCAGGAAGGTTATAATTATCTGCCGTAATGTTATTTCGCAGGACAGATAAGTGCAATGCAGGAGTTCAGCAACAAGCTTCACTTCCCCAGATCATCTGCACAGAAGTTCAAACATTTGTTCTCTCTGCAATTATTCTTTTTCAGTGAACTCATCTGACCTGAACACAATCTCTTTCCAGAGTCTGCAGGCGTTTAGTAAAGGTTAGAAAGGCTAGAAATTATCACTCTGTTCTGTTCTATATGATGTATTAACCCACTGAACAGTCAGGAAAGGCAACAAAATGAATCCTCACATGCAATGTGAAAATGTTCTATTCATCAAGCTGAAATTTAAATGCAAAATAGCTAAATGTTTGAATATACTTCATTAAGGCACTTACATTGATATGTTTTGTTTTTTTGTAAAACTAAAGTTAAAGGACCTGTGAATTAGTACAGTGGCAAAAAAGCATTTAATTTCAGGATAGCATGCTTCTCCCCTTTTATGAAATTAATCTTAACCCCTCATAAACTTAATTGACACACTCGGGCCATTTATTATACTATTACTGATACATGAACTCTCGAGGAAAAATTCAGTACTGCAAGATACAAATAAGCAGTACATATGTGGGTTTCTTTTCTTCAGCCCTTCATGGACAATTTGAATATGTTTGCTACAGTGATGTCGCATTACATTACAGCATTACATTACAAAAAAGGGCAAAAATCTGCAGAAAATGTTAAACAGCATTAGGAATTTCAAACTATAACTAACTTTCAATCTATGTGCATATCTTTACTCTCTTCACATATGCTGCATTCAGAGAACTAATATATTTGCATAAATACAATTTTATATAAATGCTTTTTCTATTTTTAGTTTAGTATATGATTTTTTGTGACAGCCCTGTGTGTGTGTATAAGTGCACATAATGTAAATGTTTCCTCTGTCCTGCACAATGTAGCACTACCATGATTTGGCCACTAGATGGAAATATTTACTCACAATTGTGACTTATACAGTCTGCACTCTGTTACTTCACACTTTATATTGTGACTTCTTCCAAACCCACAAACATGAAGCTTTATTAGAAACATTGAAACATCTAGATTTTAACAGCATTTGGACTAGACTGGCATATACACAGGAAAATAGACCTAAAATTTGGCAAAATTGTAAACA
The DNA here is from genome assembly GCA_032353495.1 of Ctenopoma kingsleyae. Lineage (NCBI taxonomy): Eukaryota > Metazoa > Chordata > Actinopteri > Anabantiformes > Anabantidae > Ctenopoma > Ctenopoma kingsleyae. The sequence goes on from JAUBNQ010000002.1 coordinate 20,986,517, forward strand.
CAAGTTTGAGTGTCTCTCATCAGCTCTTATATAATCAGTAATAATAATAATTGTATCATTTAGTTATTATGATTTTGTTATATTATGGTATTATAAGACGTTGAAATTTGACTTTTTGGTTCTGAAATGTGTGTTTTAGTGACTTTTTTCACAATTTCTATTTACTTTTCTTTATTATTATCACTAATATTTGGACAATTATTGGAAGGGTACTTTGATATTTTGTATTTATAGATAATAACTTTCATCTGCTGAGCTCATGGAGATAGTGTTAACACACATTCACGGATTAATGCGGTAATTAGGACATCAGGGCATCATTACCTGTCCAATTTGATTGACATCTTCTTCCACAAGCGGGGACAAACGGCGCTGCGCAGCACAATGAAAGTGGGGAAGACTGTGGGAGGGCGCGCAGGAGCACCGCTATCCAATGGGATCAGTGATGGGAGGGAGTTTGTCGAACTCCACCTTTGTCCTAACTTACTGGGACTCCTGAGCACAATATGACTGAAGCGCTTGTACCGTTATTCCACGGGACGGTGTATAGACTGAGCTGCTTGCGCACACTCAACGCCGCTGACTTGCGCCCTAACTTTGGATAAACTTTTTTTTTTACGCATCTCCTAGGAGCCAGGAACTTTCGTGCTGTTTTGTCTTTCAGGGGATTGTGAGATTCCGTCCTGAAAAAATGCTGTTACAGGAGTTGAAGTGAAACTTCCCCGCTCTGCAGGAATCATTCTCTTCATTCAGAGGATATTGTTGCATTGGAACAGTGCGCCGCGCAGGATCAAAATAACACTTCTGGAGTATTTTGGGACACTGAAGAAGTGTGGAAAGAGTCGCTGCTGGGTTTCCCATTGATTTCTTTTTTTTTCTGCACATTTGCTGGAATACAATGCTTTAGTGAATTGCCCAGCCTCAGTAAAGTTGATGCATCATAGGCATGGACTCTGTCTGAGAAAGGTGGACTGGCTAACTGACCATGGCGTTCACAGGTAGGGGCTTAGGCCGGTTTCATTTGATTTTACTAATGTTATGGACTCTGTCGCAGTACTCAGCATCCAGCCAAGTCCGTCAAGAGTTTCAGGTCCTAGAGGAGCAGCCTATCGGTACCTACGTGGGCATTATAGAGACCAAGCCCAGCTTCACGTACCGCTTCAGCGAGAACCACAAACTTTTTGCAATTAACGGAACCACGGGAGTCATTTACACTTCTTCGGTGATTGACAGAGAAATTTTGCAAAGTGATGTCATAAATGTCGTGGTGCTATCCAGCCAACCCACCTACCCCACAGAGGTCAGGATAGTAGTACTGGATATTAATGATAACTCCCCGGTGTTTCCAGACGCGTCAATTGTAGTGTCTTTTAAGGAGGACGCCAGCAGCGGCAGACAAGTGATCCTGGACACTGCCACTGATTCAGACATTGGAAGTAACGGGGTTGATCACACCACGTACAGAATAGTAAAAGGCAACGAGCAGAGGAAATTCCGCTTGGATATTACAGTCAATCCTAGTGGAGAGGGGGCATTCTTGCACCTTGTTTCAACTGGAGGCTTGGACAGGGAAGTTACTCCCTTCTACCAGCTCCTAATTGAAGTGGAGGACAAAGGAGAACCGAAAAAGTTTGGCTATCTCCAAGTAAACGTCACCATTCAAGACATAAATGACAACCCCCCCATGTTTGAGCAAGATCAATATCAAACCAGTGTTTTTGAGGATGCAGCTGTAGGTTCGAGTATTCTGCAGATAACTGCATCAGACCAAGATGAAGGAGCTAATTCTGAAATCAGGTACTTTTTAGATGAGGGGACACCTTTCCAAATTGACCCTAAAGCAGGTACTATTATCATAAAAGAGGGTTTGGATTATGAAAGTAAGAAAGAGTATTCCCTGACTATTCATGCAGTAGACAACGGGGTGCCCTCTCTGTCAGGCAGAGCAGAAGCAACAATAAAACTTTTAGATGTGAATGACAACGACCCAGTAGTGAAGTTCAGGTATTTCCCCACTACTTCTAAATTTGCATCTGTTGATGAAAATGCACAGATTGGCACAGTTGTCGCTTTACTCACTGTTTCAGATTCAGACTCCCCCACGGCTAATGGTAACATATCTGTTTCAATCTTAGGAGGCAACGAGCAGAGACACTTTGAAGTGCACACGTCTCCTGTGCCTAATTTAAGTCTGATCAAAGTGGCCAGCGTGTTAGACAGAGAGAGAATTTCCTCATACAACTTGACCGTGTCTGTGTCAGACAATGGCAAACCTATGGCCCGATCCTCGTTTGCCAGTCTGGTTATTTTTGTCAATGATATCAATGATCACCCACCCATATTTCAGGAAACACTGTACAGAGTAGATATAAGTGAAGACATACCGAAAGGCAGCTACATTAAAGGGGTTTCTGCAACAGATGGCGACTCTGGGCAGAATGCCAATCTGCGCTACTCCCTGGTGTCTGGAAATGCTTTGGGCTGGTTCTCCATCAGTGAAAACAGTGGTCTGGTTACCAGCGCCGCTTTGTTGGACAGGGAAGTAGCATCTGAAATTGTGCTTAACATTAGTGCCAAAGACCAGGGGCTGCAGCCCAAGATTTCTTACACTCAACTGATAGTCAACATCACTGATGTGAATGACCAAGTGCCCACATTTACACAGAGTACATATCATGTTTCCCTTGTGGAGCATGCTCCTGCTGGCACTGAGCTTGTGGTACTGTCTGCCTCAGATGACGACCTTGGGGCCAATGGAACTATCCGGTTCTCATTTGATGCAGAGACTCCAGCCAGCGTCCAGGAGCTGTTTCGCCTGGATGCCGTGTCAGGGCGATTAAGCACAGCCGTGGAGCTAGACAGGGAGGATCAGGCCTCCTACTTACTCCACATTCAGGCAGCAGACGCAGGCAGCCCCCCTTTGCACTCTGTAGGAAAAGTCAACATCACTCTGAAGGATATCAATGACAATAGGCCAGTTTTCTACCCTGTGCAGTATTTTGCCAATGTGAAAGAGAATGAGCCATCAGGTTCTTATGTAACCACCGTTTCAGCCTCTGACCCCGATTTGGGTCGAAATGGCACAGTCAAATATATAATTACAGCTGGAGATCTTGCCAAATTTCGCATTAATAGCAACACTGGGAAAATTACCACCCTTGTGCCCCTGGATAGAGAGGAGAAAACTGCTTACCAACTGCAGGTGACAGCAGCAGATGGTAGTGGCCTGCGCTCCCACACCCAGGCCATCGTGACTGTAACTGTCATAGACACACAGGATAACCCACCAGTGTTCAGCCAGAAAGTCTACAGCTTTGTCATGTTTGAAAATGTCGCCACGGGCACGGTTGTGGGCACTGTGTCAGCCACCACTGTCGATTTAAACACAAATATTTCATACCTAATCACTGCAGGGGACCACAGGGGGCTTTTTGCTCTAAACAGCGCTGGTCAGATCACAACAAGAAGTCAGATAGACAGAGAGGAGCAGGGTTTTTATCAGCTGAAGATTGTAGCCAGAGCTGGAGAGATCACTGGAGAAGCCACTGTTAACATCACTGTGAAGGACTTGAATGATAATTCACCTCATTTTATGCATACTGTGGAACATGTGAGTGCAGTGGAAAACTGGAGCACAGGTCATGTCATATTCCAGGCCAAAGCTTCAGATCCTGATGAGGGCACAAACGGCATGGTGGTCTACAGCCTTAAACAAAACCCCAAAGGCTTGTTTCATATTCATGAGAAACATGGCCTCATCACACTGACCGGGCCTCTAGAGGTCACAACCAGTTCCTATGAGGTTGAGGTCATTGCATCTGACATGGGGGTTCCCCAGCACACCTCTAGTCTCATCCTCATCATCAGCGTTTATGATGTTAATGACAACTCACCAATATTTGACCAGCTTTCATACGAGGTCATCATCCTGGAGTCTGAGCCTGTTAACAGTCGCTTTTTCAAAGTGGAGGCCACCGACAAAGACTCTGGTCTTAATGGGGAGATTATGTATGACATCGCTGGTGGCAACACGGGTGATGTGTTTGGTATTTTTCCAGACGGGCAGCTGTATATCAAAACAGAGCTTGACAGAGAGATACAAGACAGATATAATTTAGTGGTTGTAGCCAAAGACAGAGCAGTGGAACCTCTAAGTGCCACTGTCAATGTCACCGTGATTCTAGATGATGTGAACGATAACCGTCCCCTCTTTAACAGCACTAATTATGTGTTTCATTTTGAGGAAGAACAGAAGAGGGGGTCACTAGTTGGAAGGGTTTTTGCTGAGGATAAAGACTTTGGCCCTAACAGTGAGGTCAGATATACATTTGAGACTCCACAGCCCAACTTTGAGCTGAATGCCATCACGGGGGAGTTGACCAGCACACTGCAGTTGGACCGTGAGTCCCTTATGAGACAAAGAGGCGCCGCTGTGTTCAGCTTTGTGGTTGTCTCGTCAGACCAGGGTCTCCCCAAGCCCCTCAGAGACCAGGCTAAAGTGCAGGTTTACATTCAAGACATCAATGACAACCCACCTAAATTCACCAAAGACATTTACCAGGCCTCCATCGCTGAGTCAGCTCAAAACATGACACAGCTGCTGCGGGTCTCTGCTTCTGATGTGGATGAGAACAAGAACGGACTGGTTCGTTATCACATTGCTGAGGGCAACGAAGAAGGACAGTTCACTATTGATAGCAGCTCTGGACAGGTTACTTTAGTTGGAAAGCTGGACTATGAATCCACATCTTCCTATTCACTGAAAATCATAGCTGTTGATGCTGGTGCTGTGCCCTTGTCCTCCTCTTGTATGCTTAGTGTTAGCATCCTGGATGAGAATGACAACTCACCATCCTTCCCTAAGTCCTCACTGTCTGTGGATGTCCTGGAAAATATGAGAATAGGGGAGCTAGTTGCCTCTGTCACTGCCACTGATTCAGATTCAGGTCAAAATGCAGACATAACATACAGTATCACAGCTACAAACAACCACGGCACATTCAGCATCAGCCCTAACACCGGCAGCATCTTTTTGGTTAAAAAGCTTGATTTTGAGACCCAGTCGTTTTACAAACTCAACATCACTGCTAAGGACAATGGAAGACCACCCCGCTCCTCATCCATTCCTGTGGTTATTCATGTCAGGGACTTTAACGACAATCCTCCTATATTTGCCCCTGGTGACATTTTCAAATCCATCCCTGAAAACCTACCTATCTCAGCCTCAGTTATGACTATTGCAGCTCATGACACAGACGCAGACATCAATGGGCAGCTGGAGTACTCCATTGTTCAGCAGATTCCCAGAGGAAACCACTTCAGCATTGACCCAAGCACTGGGCTTATATACACCAACAAGGAAATTGACAGGGAGTTCTCCAATCTGTTTGAGCTGTCAATCAAAGCCACAGATCAGGCAGTTCCTGTTGAATTCCGTCGCTTTGCCCTGAAAAATGTCACAATATGGGTCACAGACCAGAATGATAATGTTCCCACTTTTGTGTCCCAGAATGCACTTGTGGCTGAGCCTAACATAGTCATTGGCTCTATCCTGACTACAGTGCTGGCCTTTGACCCTGATGAGGGGGCAAATGGGGAAGTGGAATATGAGCTTGTGGAAGGGGACTCGGGCACTTTCATCATGGACAGGTACAGTGGAGATATACGTCTGGCCTCCCAGCTGATACCGTCCCGACTAATGTACACCCTCACAGTATCAGCCACTGACCACGGCACTGACCGCAAGACCTCTAGAACTGAGCTAACAATTATCCTTCAAGGGATGGATGGTCCTGTTTTTTCCCAACCCAAATACATCACCATCCTGAAAGAGGGACTTCCACCAGGCACTAATGTGATCTCCCTGGATGCCTCAAGTCCACGGGGCTCTGCAACCAGAGTGGAGTATTTCATTGTGGCGGTTCGCTGCGGTGGAAAAGCTGTGGGACGCCTTTTCACTATTGGCCGCCACACTGGAGTGATACAGACTGCTGCGGAGCTGGACCGGGAACAAGGCTCCGACCTCTACCTGGTGGATGTGTATGCCATCGAGACAGACGCCAGCCAGCCCAGGACACAGCGAGCTGAGGTTAGTGCACTGCCGACTTTTCTGTTCTCACAGGTACAGGTACCAGAAAGCCACGCTGTAATTAACTTTACCAGTCTGTTTGATCTGTTTGGCAGAGAGAGGGCATGAACTCATCCACTGGCATTTGCTAGACACATTTGGATGAAATAAGTGTAATGACATCAAGATTTGAACTGGGGAAAAAAAATTGGATTGAGACTGTCCAAGTCACATATAAAACAGAGCCACCTATTGCATTTGTCTGCTCATTAATTAAATTCCTCTTTACACACAGCTCTGCATTATATTAAATCAGAATTTTCTTGGACAAGAGTAAGAAAGCCCTGGTCTTTGGCATGATAACTTTATTGTTCTCATTCCCAAAAAACATACTAGCTATAACAATTAATCTTGAATGTACCTCCTCCAATATTTGAGCAGTCTGGGAAAGGGAAATGAGTGTTGATTGTACTTAGCATAGGCTCCCCTCATGCTCTCATGAATAGTAATATTCTTATCCATGGATATGAACTGCACAAATCAAAAAAGCCTGTTTTACGTTCCCTGCTGTACACGTAAATAATTGAACGATGCTGTTTCAGGTTCAAGGCCCATGATGTCTTCCCTCACTGTCTTAAGTTGAAATGAAAGCGAGAGTAATTCATATGGTCTCCCATTGCAGGTATGCATCATCAGTGCCTGTATTACTTTTGAGCTTTTGAGCCTGAGGCTGTTTTAGCTCTGGGGTGGTCTTGGAGAAACTGCTCCGTAGACAATATGTGACCATTAAAATTGGGTGACCTCTTAAGACTCTGTGAAAGGATGCTGAGGGCAGAGAGAGTGAAATTTAAGCTGTTCATTGAGTTTGAGTTACATGATGCACCTTTTCAGGCTTTTCCTAAAAAAAAAAAAAGGTCAGTTAAATTCTCTGAAGTGTAATATGGGAACTCTAAGGCTGAGCTGCTAGTCAAATGAAAACTAAATGTGATACTATATATTTTTGAAATTTTAACCAGGACTTAAAATTACATGTTATTACTGCCCGTATGACACATACACTTCATATGAATCAGTTATCAAACAGAATCAAAAAGGTGTGAGCTGCTTCTCTTCAGAAATGTGTTTCGTGTTACTGCATTTAAAAAAGGCCTGATGTCAGGTGATTGAAGAGTTTAAGATTAGTGGGGTGCTTTTGACAGTTATTGATGTTTTTTAACCACTGCAAATATTGAAACTGAAATCCAATACTGCAGTCGCTTATATGGAGGTAAGCTCACATATTATCAGAGTCAAGGATTACTTGGCAAAATCGTGTTAGCTAAGTTAATGTAAAGGTTTGCTCAGGCCAAATGGGAATATCAAATGCTCTCTCGCTTTGCCTGCAGCGAAGATGGCAATCTGCTTTCCTGCAGTCTCTACTGTCAGCCTAATGAGTGAATATAGTGCTTCAGAGCACTATTCCTAAACTTTAAAGTCTAGGTTGGTTTCATGCTAAGTCTGAACTTTCTCACCCCTTTGAGAGATGACTTTACCACACCACCTGGCTGAGTAGTCAATCTCTCCACTTTGAGAAGCATGAGAACTAATAACTTGGAGGAATTCAAATGACCTTCCACATTTGGAAATATAGCCTGTGTTTTTTTTCTGAAATGCAATGGGCAGGCATCTTTATGGCTATATTATTACCAGCAGAAATGAACAAGTCACATTCATATTATTTGTATCTCCTCTGTCAATAAGATCTCAAAGCACAATGTGGTAAAATAGTGTAAACCTTCAGACTTAGACTAATGTTTTTCCATTGCAGTGTTTATACACCAGATACCCAGTAGCAACTAGGAGATTATTTTCATCCCTCGGGTAGTGACCCTTTCACATTCTCCATTTCCCATTCTCCCCATTGATTGGATGCATAAGGGAAAGCTGGCATTTTTCCCTCTGCTATGCACCATGTGTGATGTTTTGGAAACACTGAAACAAAGATCATTTACCTTTATCAATAGCAGTGATCTCAAACATCTCAGGACACCGCTGGGCCTGCTATGGAATGAAGGGCTTCTTCTTGTTTAATAGATCTGTCAGTTTTGTTTGTTTGTAAGACTGTATGCACCTTTTTTTTCACATTTGGGTCATGTATGATGTGCAGTGGGCATTTCTTTATGCCAGTCAGTGGTTGTGCAATGACTTACAGAGAGCTAGATATTAGGTTGTTCTACTTCAGCAGCGTCTGAGTGGCATGTTGTGCAAATGACTTCATTGCCCAGAAATCTTTGTTTATTCCTCTTAGAAGATGGTTGGAAGAAAGATGCTGAAAAGATCTCTTGGCAGCAGATTTATCCATTGTTGGTCAGTGCAGATTCCATTCATACCTTTCTGCAGGATGTTTTTTAATTTCACTGAGAGTTTGGATTTATCTCATCCTGAAATGTCCTTGTTTAGAAGTAGCAAGAAGTCCTTCCTCCTCATACTGCGTAAACTGCCATGAGAATGCTTCTCCTCAGAGGCTGAAACTTTCAAATCCCGGTTCCACTTCTGGCTACAGCCCAATCAGTGTAGCGACAGCGGGTGTTCCTTATCAGACAAGACCAAACACCTGCACATCACTGATTGAGATTTGAGCAGAAGTGGAATATGCTTGAAAAGGAATTGAGTGTTGAAGCCAAAAATAAGCATGTGATATTTTTTTCATATTGGTTAATATTGATAACTGTCGATGTGTGTGTGTGTGTGTGTGTGTGATGGTGTGTGTGTGACATTCATTCATTCATTCAACATGTTTTTGTTTCAAAACATTCAACATGTTTCTTAGACCTCAGTGATATACGCAGTGTGTTATGGTGAGTACCACTGCATGTTGTTTACAAGAAAATCCCACGGGGTATCTTTTAATTAGGAAATGTGGGAAACAAGCAGCACATAGAGTATAATTCACTATGTTTTGGTCCATGAGTATATGAAGTATGTTCCCGACAACTATCGTTCTCCAAATATGGTCGTATATTCCTTTTTCTTTCATTTTATTTTAGTCCTGAGTCCTGGACAAACAACAACACAGTTATTACAGCTTCCATGTGTTTCCACCAGTGTAAGCAAATGTTGCTGCAAAACATTCAGAGCCATCTTTCAAAATGTTCATGTTCAAATTCAAGTTACATTTTGTGTTTTGGTGGAATATTCCTTTAACTGCAGAGAACTCTAGAGAAACCACATAGATCTTCCTGTCACCTCTACAGTCTGTTTCTTGTCCTCTCTGCTCCTTTGCTTCATCTGCCTCCCCCTCACCCTCAAACCCTTCAGCCCCTATACTCCAGACTGCTACAACTGTTTTGTTAAACTCACTGTGAATCAAAATGAAGTGCATTTTTTTCCAGAGAGGCCCTCAAGTGACACATAAGTCCTTGCCCCCTCCTCTTAAAGTCATTGTTCCTCCTCAAAAGTAAACACAGTTAGAGTGTTCAACAGGCCTTCCTTTGTTTTGCCTGTGTAGATAAAGTGTTGCACTGCCCTGGTCGTGATTTGGGAGGTTTTTGTTATTTTTTTTGTCTGTGCCAGCATCTTGCCTTGGCAGATTTAGGAGTGTGTATGGATGCCCCTGTCAGCCAGCTTTCCTCCCCTCTCCTCACCAGTGTGGGACATACGGTAGAGCTGTTTGGACTTGTGAGATTGAAGAGAGACGAAGCATGTGAGTGTTGGGGGGGGGTTTACTGGGAGTTGTGGGAATGAAGGAAAAGGAGGGGTGCAGTGAAATATTTTGCTAAAAGTGCCAGACTCAGGCAGCTTTGCAAGTGATCATGGGTAGCAAGAGGCAAGGGCAGAGCTCCGCATCATGTCCTAAGCAGGTGGGGGCAGGAACGCTCAATCTGCCAGCCCAGAGCATTTGGGACATCACAGTCGTGGAATGAGATCAGATGGCTGAGTCATATATAGAAATTAGTGTTGACCTCTGTTGCTATGGATAGTTTGAGCTCCAATATAGTCATCACCCCCTTCGTTAAGTTGTATATTTCCATGCCTTTGCATCTCCTTTGTGTATCACTGCTTGTTTTGTGTCTCTGGGAATCTGTTTGTGTCTCTCTCTGTGTTGTGGATCAGTCTGATTATAAATCTTGTTGTGAACGAACTTCAAAGTCTCTTTGGTTTTCTTTCGGTCTCTCTTTCATTGCTCGCTCTGTGTTTTGGTGATGCTAAACCTCCTTCAACATGGAGGGAAATGTGATTAGAGCATCACAGGCGGTGCTGAGGTTGTAGATAGAGGGCAAAAAAAAAAAGAAAAAGCTGAAATATAAAACCTGCAAACTCAGCCAGGTCAACAAGGCAGGGAGGAGAAGGTCATGGTCAGCTGAACAATATGATATGGATGCTGGGTCTTTGTGTGAGTATTAATAAAAATTGAAATAATGATGACTGCACTTTTCAGAGAACGGTCAAACGGTGTAACAGATAGCCCCCAAAGCGATGCATTCAGTGTTCTTTGTTGAATCAAACTGAGCTGGAAAAAAAGCATTTGATTACGTCCAAGCTTAGTATTAAAATTTCATGTTCCTCAGAAGACACATTTTACAAGAACTGGACGAGGAATGATGCAGAACAAACTGAATCCTTGTGTATTGTAATTCATGGTCTAATTGCAGTATTTTTTAATGCGTCGTTGCTCGTGCGTGTGTGCTTGAGAAAGGGCAGTAATGCTCTAGTCCTGGACCATAAACATGGTTGTAATTCACGCCGTAATCTGGGCGGACACGCTTTTTTGCAACGGTCATCGAAGAGGTGATGCATCTGCTCAGGTCTCCCTCCTCGTTAGGTGGTCAGTCCAGGTGAACCCGTGGGAGAGCCGGTGCTGAGGAGTTGTCTCAGAACATTTGTCCATTTTATGAGACAGTTACCATAAAAGCTGGATAAACATTCTCTCATGCGTAGATACGTGCGAGCAAACGCTGCCAGAATCACACATATGCTCGGCAAGTGAAGTTCAAACTCAGACTAACTCCTGAAGTGTAGGAAAATTTTAAACCGCAGTCAAAATAATTCCTGTTTCATTTAAATAATTACAATTTTGCTGCTGTCAGAAATGATCATTGCAATACTTTTATTCAAATATAAAACCCTTAATGAACTTAGCAGTTTATGTCCTTTTTTTTTTATTACTCCACACTGTTTGTTAATCTTTGTCATGTTCCATTTAATTTGTGGCTCAGCGTAGCTGGAAAAGTGTTAAGCAGCTACTGCTACTGTCTAGCTCGTTTGACCACTTGATGAATATTAAATATATTCCATAGAGGCCTTATAGATGTAAGTCTCTGAGGTTTTAACATCTCTTTTACAGGTTGTCTCGTGTTTCACCATGTTTTTTTTTTATCAGAAAGCAGTGACTGGTACAGCTCATAATCCATATTTGTCAAATTTGGGGTCAAAGGTCAAACACATATTGGTCTGCTGTGCCATGATCTACACAATTTTTTTTAGCCATGAGCCACAAAAGCTGTTAAGAGCCACAATTCACCAGTGAGGTTCAGTATTTCACCAACAAAGCAGCACTTTTAGAAGACATTTACATTTTTTTATACTTGTTACTCCTCAGTCACTTATTGTCAATTATTGTGGGATTTTTTCACCATTGTGTCAGTATTGTTACACCATCTTATTTATCGTGTTCAGTATTTCTTTTAACCTGCTTACAGTTAAAAAATGTTTGAGGTGTACAGTAGGGAGGGCTGGGTAATTTTTGCAATTTTCATTCTAGTGTGTTTATGGCGTTTTCATGGTTTCGCTTCAGTTACTGTGTCTTTCTCACCATGAGTTACAGTGGAATATATAATTTGAATAGAAAGAATTAACATAATTTGGTGTAGCAAAATATATATTTCTTCTCTTGTATCTTCTCAATCATCGAGTAACCACACAGATTTGTGATATTAGCCGCTGTGGGGATCCAGACTCCCAAGCTGGAAACCGTTGCTTTAGTTAAACAAACACTGTGTAGACATGTTTTCCCACAGAAGAAATCATCAGATGTTAAATATTGTGTATAAGCAAGCAGTTATGAAGGAGTTAAAGATTTTGCTGGATAAAATAGTTTAAAAATGATTAAAAGTTTGACTAAATCAGTTTTTTTTTTTTTTTTTTAGATCAAAAGAATAAGTTAACATGATTATGTATTAGACTGGACATTTGATCCCAGCTTTTGGTATTTTGGCAGTGTTTGATGCTGCTATGGACCCAGCCCTAGATCTGGATCAGTGTTGGTATATTGTCATATCACTAGATTTAGTAAACTAAGTAACAGTAAATCTAGGAAAAGTACTCAAAATTACCTTGAGATTTCAGTGGCATTGTCTTAACTTTGTAGCACTCATTGTATTGTCTTTTGTGGCAAACTGAATTGTCCTGGTGTGGTGACCCCACCCTGCTGCTACTCTAAACAGGTTAAAGCAAAAATTATTTACACAATCTATTTTTAAAACTTGGTTTGCCGCTAAATTATGTTTATAAAGGGAATGTACATACAGTACGTATTATAAGAAAAATTCTCTCAGCTTTGCGGTTGACTGTCCACAAGTCTTTTTTTTTTCCCCTCATTTTTACCCCCTTTCTGCCTTATGCAAAGTCAGTGCAAGGCCATGGGTTAGAATAATAAATGAATGTGGCCAGAAGTGTGCATGCTTCACAGGCTTTTGCATCATCGGTTTATTTTCACATCAGAGATACATTTCTCTTGTTGTGTGACTTTGATTGTCATGCCTCATTTGGGAGGGGGTCATTCCTCCGTCTTAATCGCACATGCTTGGACCAAATGTGCGACTGAAATAGTATTAATGTCCGCTGGGAATGCCTTTCTCCTTTGGTCTGCAGACTCAAGGGTGATCAAAAGGTACCGGTTCAACATTTTGTACTGGGAGTGCAATCAGAAAGGTCCATCTGAAGCTGTGATCTAAAAGTTTCCAAACTTTACTGCCACTCAACCACAGCAAGGTTGATTGGGAGAAGCTGAAGTGGGAGTGATTAGGTATAGCTGGTAAGATTTGGGTTGTACATTTTCCTTGAGCAAGTGCGACACGTGGAAATAAATCTTTGCCTGGCTATGACTGCATCCCAAAGGTTTCTGCATCACTTTTCTCTGCACTGCTCTGACTATGAAGGGACCATAAAATATGCCCAAGTCTGTCCAGCATAAAAAAAAATATGTTCACTACTTTCACTTGTAAAACTCAGGGAGTTGGAGAGAAAGAGGGAGAGTGGAGGGTTGATTTTGGCACATACTCGCTGTGGTAATAATGGATCCCAGCTACAGAATGATTTGTTCATACACGTGACTTACTGAGCTCTCTAGCATCAACAAACTCTCAAGCACATCCACATGCAGAAATACACACTGCAAATTTCCATTGTTTTCAGAGCTGTGCTGCCTCGGTGACCCGTCTCTCTGTTTTCTGTCTTTAAAAAAAGTAAGTTTTAAAAAAACAAGCACGCTCCTGCTCTTTTGCACATCTGACTTCCTACTGGCCATCCATCTCTGGCACATCCAGAGTGACATTTAGTGTGGTTGCCTCCTTCACAGATCCTCCCACCTCCAGGTACATCAAATGAGAAGGAGAGAGAGGATTTGCAATACTGCTTCGTATGCAGTGTTCTCAACATCATCTGCCCAGCTTGTGGTAACATGAGCTACCCTGGGCAGGAAGGGGTATCTCCCACAGCTCGGACAGATAATTTAAGAGCTAGATGGGAGATGGAGGGAGGAAAAAGACAGAGGTAAGGAGGGGGGATGACGACGAGGTTTGAGCCTCGAGAACAGGGAGGGAGGCTGGAGTAGGGCTTTAGTGTCAGAGGCAAGAGACAAGCAAAGATAGACTGGCACCAGAGAGCGAGAGCCATGTTATTGTTATCTCCCCTCTTTATTTTATGAGTTTTCCATCAGTAGATCCACTGTAGCTCTGTTCTGCTCTGCTCTGTGTGCAGCACACAGTGTAACTTTATTAGGAGGTTAACCATATTGTGATTTAGTATTTGTACATAATCTTTTTTTTATGTTTTCTAGCTGTGTTGTTGTGATTATTACTTTTCAAGCTTGCAAAATCTTGTATCTTTTCTTGCTTTCTCTGCTATGCAGGTCTTAACACAAAAAATAACAAGCCAAGCCACAGTCGATTTGCAGCTGTTTTCAATTTTGGAATTGAAATATTTCAGCTTTCAAAATGTCCCTGCATGACTTTTCCGGCGCACAATTTCTGTGCAACTTGTTAAGCTTTTAAATTCATGCAAGAGAAGTCGTAATTCTATTCATGATCCTCATTTGACAGCTTGTTGGCATTGCCTGGGACCATGCCCCTTTCAGTGTGATCTACTGGGTTTATAGCTGTGTAACTTAATGTTAATTAAGTTAATTGTTGTTTTCAAATCGTGTAATGCGGTACATGCAGTAGTTGTGGTGTGTATCTACCTCTAAATCCCAATTAACCCACTTGGTCACAAGATAATGTGACCAACTCATACTGTGCAGCCTAACATGAATTAGTGAGTCATGAATTTAGTGGCTATAGTTCTGGTCTTTCAGTGGGGGTAAATTTGATTTTGCATGACCTTACTTTTTAAGTGTGTAATAAGCTGACAGGTGCTTCTTATCAGGTGTTTCTGGAAGCATCTTACAAACCCCCAGACCACACAAGGTTCCCCACTCATTAAATTGCCCATATACATCATCATCCTCCCATGGGCCATTTTGCAGAAAGGCTGTGGTTGTTCGAGCACGTAGCCAAGTGGAACATCTCAGGAAAATAGCTTGTGGTCACCAAAACAATAAGTGCAGAGAATGAGACTCCCTTTGGAGGATTATTATCTCATTCAAGGAGATTCTTGGATCAGAGATGGTTTTGTGCTCATGTTGCTACTCTGTATTTCCAAGGCAGTGATCCTAAACATCATTTTCAGTGAGATATCGTAAAGCACACTGGTATGCTGTATGACTCTGCAGGGCAACGAGCTAAAGCTGGCCCTCGATAGCAAACAAAACGGTGTTTACACAAATTCTGAAAAACTGATACGCTGTCAGAAACAGAAAGCAGAAAGAACTCCTGGCTTGAAATAGCTAACCATTTTGGCGAATGCGGCCCTCTTCTCCTCTCTCCAGTTGGACCTCTTTAATTGAAACCAGCTGGTGAAGTTTTTTGGGCAACAAAGTGCAAGTCTAGTCAATGTGACTCAGGCTCTTGTTCAGACTCGGGGTACCTGAGATGACTCTGTCAGACAGAAGTTATGTTTTTATTAAAGCTGCTCGTATCTCAAGCTTCAAACAAAAGGAAAGTCTGAATGTTTTGAGCTTGGAGAGGGCGAAAGAGAAGCTGTGTCTCTGTTTTCGATTACATTCACTGACAATGTGCTATTTTTACTTGTTTTAATTTCTTCTTTTTGCCCACTCTGTGATTTTTCTACGCAAATGGATGAAATGGTTTAATTTCACCAGCTCCTATTGTGTTTGGATGTCGAGGTGTAATTTAACAAAGTGCTGTTCTCGAAGTTGACTTTATGGTCTTGCCTTTCAAACACGGCCCTATTTTTACTTTGTATGCATTGTACTTGTATGTGTGTGTGCATGTGTGCCTGCTTTTCTGCAATGTATAACCATGCGCTTTCTGCACAAACTTGGCGCCCACTGCTTTTTTTCTGCTGTTATCCTGCTTGGCACTGACACGTAGCTCACCAAGATGAAGAAAAAGAAGCCCACTGAAAATGAATCATCCCAAACTTTGTCTAAACTTGGCTGGCCTGCTGTTGACGGACAGATCATAATGAAGTCTCCCTCCCAGGACATTGTGTTCTTATAGTATTACATGGAGGGTGATCAGATATTACATTATGTCTCTATCTGCTCCAGGGGGCTGCTGCTGCTATTGGTGCTTCGCTTGCACTGAGGTCTGCAAACTGAGTGCAGAAGTCAGTCATCATATTAGAGGGAGAAAGAGCGAGTTGTACATAAACACGTAAAACTTACACTTAGTTTACTCAAATGTACTTATCTATGGAACAAGGAAAACTTGTGTTGGCATTACTTTATTTAATTACCAATCGTACTTACAGTGTAAACTGAATTTGAATTGAAAGTGAGACAGAGAGAGAGAGAGAGGCAGGCGCAGAAGAAACAGCCTTTGCATGTGTGTCAGTAAGAAAGCAGACGTGTCTGTGCATACTGTTTGTGTGTGTGTGTGTTTGCATCTCACCCTGAAACCGCTGCAGTCTTCAGGCACGCCAGCTGCCTCAGCGCTAATCCCTCCTCTTGCAGATTCACACATGAACCCGCAGAGGTTTCTTGCCATTTGATGCAGCTATTTGATAATGAGCGAGTGATCCGGTGGCAAGCAACACTCTCAGGACTCTTCTGAGTGAATTGTGTGACCTTTGACCTGACTTGGCAGAAGCAGAGCGGAAGAACAGCCTCATGTCTTGGCAGCTAAACAACCAGCTATGTGTGTCTGTGTGTGTGTGAGTAGATATACTCTTTTAGAAAGTGTGATTGTGTTTCATCAGGCAGATAAATGTTTGTGTATATGTCCGTGGGCATGTTCACATGTGTGACAGAGTCCTACAGTGCGGTAGACTGGCAGCCTGAGCATGAACTCTGCATGCTTCCTTTATTCCTCTGACGTCTGACAAGGCCGAGGCACTGTTGGTAATGATGTGGTTATTACTTCCCATCATGCCTCGCTGCAGGCCGGGACGTAAAACAGTGCAGTATGTTCTCTTTGTCCCTCATCGGATATCTGCGGAGGCCAACACTTTGCTGCTCTTTTATGAAGCTTTTTTTTTTACACTGTTGAGACACTTACTGACACACTCATGGGACCTCATTCACGAAACCGTACTCGTGCCTAAAATGTGATTTCATCATATTATGCTGTCAGAGATGAAAATGTAGTTGTCTGTTAATGATGCGTGTCATGGGACTGGGATATTTGTCTTTAGTATTTGATGTCTGTGCTTGCAGGAATCTGATTTGAAAGAAATGCCAAATGTCTGTAAAACAGAATTAACAGCAGGTGATAGTATGTTGGTGTCGTGTTTACAGCTTGGTCTGGTACCTCCACTGCTCTGAGATAAGAGTATGACATTAATACCAACAGCACATAGATGTAAAACACTCAATAATGACTAAAAGTACTGTTTTTACAAAAGTAGTCCATACTTCTACAGACTGAAATATGCACAGTATGTCTTCTAAAATATGTATTTATTAATATATTAGATAGATTTTTAGACCGACTAAGTGTCGAATTTGAAAATGATTGACTTTGGTGCCCCCAGTGGCCATATCAAAGAAGACATTGTGTTCATTCATACCCAGACCCAGAATAAAGAGCTCAATGTAACACATTAACAGCATTAGTTTTCACAGAGATTGTCTTATTATAAAAAAAAATATTTATGCCATCAAAAAAGTTAAAAGATCCTATAATGAAAATGTACATGTGGTGGCTTTAATTGAATGCTTTTAAAACTGGGTACCCTCTTTGTGACTGAAACTCTCCAAGTGAAAATCTATCAGTAACAGGGCATAGGAATCAGATTTCAAATCGTCTTTGAAACTGAATATTTATTCACAGGCTTCATATGAAACCCCCACTGTTGGGTTTGCACAACTCCTGTACTTAAGCTGTGAGGAAGCAGTAGTTGCCCCGGGGTCTGCAGTAATGCCAGCTGTAGTCATATGGAAACAGTTTCATTCCTTGACTGTCAAATGCCCCGTGTGCCCCCAGCACATGACTCCATATGTAGGCTGCATGGACATGGTGCTGTTTGGTATTAACACAACAATGACTTCAGTCTTTCGAAAGAGTTTCAATGTTTATCTGCTTCTTCTTTAGCCGCATTAGTGTTAACAGGCTAAGAAGATAGGATACTCACAGTGGGGAAGTGGTGTGTGTTTTACATTGGCGTCAGCAGACGTTTGGTACCAGACAGCCGCATGAACTAAACTTAAGAAGAAGTTACAGTACACCCCACATTTTAACAAATGAGAGTGAGTGTACAGACACGACGATGTCTTTCAATCCTCTTTTTACAACCAGTCGAGGCAGATGGCCGCCCACCCTGTGCCTGGTTCTGCTGGAGGTTTCTCCCATTAAAGGGAGTTTTTCCTCTCCACTGTCTCCTAGTGCTGCTCAAATGGGACTATTAGGTTTTCTATATATAGTTATATTCTGTAAAGTATTAAACCATATACCGTGAAGTGCCTTGACATGACTTTTGTTGTGATTTGGTGCTATACTGAAACTGAAAATACACTGAATTAAAATTTAATTTAATTTCTGCAGTTAACAGCCATGACTGCGCTACGCCAACTAACTTAGAGTTGATGAAAATCAAAGATAAAAATTGATAAGTTTAACAACACTGCTATTGGGTGAAGTTGGACTTTTTTGCAACTGGTGATGCAAACTGTGCATTACTGCTATAAGCCTGGACCTTATGAATATTTAATAGCTAATAAAGATTTGCAGTTTTACACAGTTGACACTAGATTTATTTTACTATTAAAGCCATCACTTGTTATGAGATGCTTAAAAGTTGCTTGAGTCTAATTTAAGTGAATTTATATTGTGTTAGTATGAATTAAATGCAGGGCAGTCTTTTTAAAATCTATTTATCTGCACTAAAAAATATATTAATCAATGCAGGTGTTTCTTTATGCACATATAAAAGGTTTTAGCCTGCCAACTGCAAATGAGTGGAAAACAATGGCTGCTTTTATTAGACATATCAAAAATCTTTAAACTATTCAGCAGCATCCATTAGCCCCAGAAATGTAGCAAAAGAATTTAAACTTGCAAATAATCAGTAAAAGGGTTGATAGTGCTTGAAAGTCTTGTTCATGGAGTGCATTATTCTTGATTTATGCTAAGAAGATGAAATTACTATCAGCGTCTCTTCCACACCATTTGGCAATCTCTCATCTTCAATAGAGTGTTTTTGTTTCCATCATTAATCCTGCTCGTCTCACAAAATCCGATTCATATCGTTAAGACACAGATTTGCCCCGTGCAATCATTACCCCCATTGTTGGTTTTGTTTACATTGTTGTTTTTCCGCCGCTCTGCATACATCAAGTCGCTCTCGCTTTAATTAATTCTTGCAATGAAATTAACTTGGGCAAAGTCCCAGGATGATTCATTTAGGGTGTATATGATTAGGACCAGCCTGAAAGATCAGAGGCTCTTTTTTATTCTGTGGCACCGATGCTAATTCATTTACCAACCCACCCAGATTCTCCTCCTTCTCTCAAGCCTTTCCTGTCTTGCTGAGGTTTTATTCCTTCTGATCATAACACCCCCCAACCTTGTTGTGCAGTTTGTGTCGGATGGAAATGAGGTCTGTCATCTCTTTCAGGCTGGGATGGATAGATCAGTGAGTGAAGGCATATGATAGAGACCCCAGTGTGGAGGCTCTCTCTCCATTGAACGGAGATTACATCGCCGGTTGGTGGCTGTAAAATGCAGCGCTGTGCTGGCAGACACCAAACGGGACTCACAGGAGTCTTTTCAAACCTCACTATTGTTAGTGAGGGATTATTCTTTGGGTTGTTATCCCATTACGCTGTAATGGTAGCAATTTTCTGCTTAGGAATTTGGCCTTTTCTGTAGGGAAATACATGCCAGAAAGTTTGTGAATCGAGCATCTATAATTTGCAAAAATTGTGAAATTGCATTTCCACAGTTGGTGACTTTTTACATGACTCTTTCAATTATTATCTGGATCCAAAGTAAAAAATTTGTTTTCATTCAGATGCTGATACCCTGATATCGACTATTTGTGGAAAGAATTCCATAATAAATAATAAGAATTATTATTATTATAAAAATGGTAGAAAATGACATGAGTGACAGGTATTGAAGGACAAAAAGTACCTCCACACAATGCTTAATTCAAATTCTTGGAATATTTTGGATATTTTTTTTTCTCAACATGAGCAATGGTCCTTTCTTTATTATGAAATGGGACATCAACAAGGCTTTTCAAAGTAATGCTCTTAACAGGTCATTAAGCTTTTTTTGAGTTTTTCTGTAAGTTTGCCCAAACACTAAAACCTTGTGTCTTTCACGTCTGATTAGTGACACTTTAATAAAGTCGTTTAAAGTTCAGCAGACTGAATTTTCCACCTTTTCTAGTGTTTCTATGGTCACGGGGAAACGACCCGCATTCAGGCCTGTACGCAATCTTTTAAATGCAAATCCTTTAAAAGTAACTGTGTAATTCTGTCTATGGGGACTCTCCCAACTTGGCTGTGAGAGAAAGTGTTTTTTATATAAGGCAACCACGACTGTTTTTCTTTCTGTCTTCTTGATCTGACAGCAATTGACTAAGCCAGTCCTTAAGGCGTGACAAAAGCTTGGCAAAATCTTTACATTTCTTTTCCTCCTTTCTCCCCCCTCCCTTCTCCAAACTTTTCTTGGATGGGCCAAGGTGGACAAAGCCTGTCTTCTCTTCCGCTTGATTAGGTCAGAAGGCTGAAGTTAAATGTTTGGTTCAAAATTGTCTTTGCATTCTCAGCGTCATGTTTTTTATTTTCTTTTTATGCCGTTCAGGGAAGCTCGGTAAACTATGTCGAATCAGCCACAATCAAATCGTTTATCGTGAGAAGGAAATAATGTATTTTATATGAGAATGCCATGTCGGAGGCAAAATCACCTCAGCAACATGTGAGAACCTCTCGTTCTCTCTCTCCACTACTCTCTCCGTGCACTCTTTCTCTCTCTCTTTCTCTCTGTTTTACTTATTGAAATTATAGCTGTCACCCACTTCACAAGGAGAAGAGCCGGGGAAGCTGGTCATTGACTTGATTTTCATGGGAAGGCTGATTCGGCCATTCAGGGTCTGATAGGTCCAGTATTGACAGCCCTTTGCACGAGGGGAGGGGAGCATGCCGCCTTCATTGTACCCATGGTTTGCTGAGGAAAAACAAGAGAGCGCTCGGGAGACAAAGACCTCAATGGGAACAGTAGCCCCTGTGTCCCCTTGCCTCTGACTGCTGCTGCTGGGAGGCTTGTGTCTTCCATTCTGGCCTCAAGTGCTACTCCCACCCTTTCTCAAACAGCCCGCAACCCCCAGTCTCCCGCTCTTTTTTTCATCCTGTCAAGTGGTTGCAGAGGTGTTGCAGTTTCATTCTCTGACCCTTGACACCCTCCCTCCGGGTCCCATCGCCTCTGAGTGCAGAGGTTGTTTGTCATCTTCATTTACAGGAGAGCGCTCTTCACTTGTATCTGCTGTGGACCACAGGAAAACAAGTGGTGTTAGACTTTGTGGAGATGTCCATCTTTACTCCAATACAAATAACCTGGCAGTGTCATTGCTGGGTGCTGTAATACTCTTCTTCATGACAAGAGAAAAACATTTTTTCTTAAAGGAATCTTTATGATGCTGATGGTGACAATATCAGAAATGTAAGATTTAGAATTTTTGGAGACAAAAGGTCCGAACATATCTGCCCCTTTTTGCCCTTTATTTCTTAAATATGTGACTTGGAAATCCTCCAACTTAAAAATAGTGCCCCTTTAAGGTTAAAAGTAGAGATGTGTGTGTTCTAACATTCCTCAAAACATGCAAATTAAAAAATGAAAATGTAATTTATTTAGCTGAAGTTCTTCACTAATGTATTGTGTACTAATGTATTTCACAGGCCAAAAAAAGCATGATTATAGCTCTCATCGTGGAGTATGGTATTATATTACTATCTTTACTGAAACTCACATTTCCTATTGTTAAAAAAAATCCTTGCCTTTTATTTTCCACCACACTGCTTATTGGCCAAGAGACTGTCATAATCTAAATGCTATTTGATAGATACAACAAGAAATATTTGTATATGTTCAAGAATTCTACTGTAAGTACGTAAATGTTTCCACTGTGTGAAAAAACGGATCTAAATAATGACACAAAAAATCATATATCAGTAGCCTTTTTGCAGAAATATTTGTGTAAAACAAAGTTCAACACTGGTTCAAGTCCCGCTCTCAAGCACTTGTTTTCACAAGTCTGTGTCAGCCAGAGAGCCCTGGCCACTCATCAGAGTGTGTAGTACACTGGTCTAGGTTTAAGGTTATCGAGTCACTCTTATCAAAGCCTCTCTTTGAAGTAAGCCCTGGCTCTGTTTCACTCTTGATAAATACTGTATGTGGGTTTAGTCTGGGCAGATCTCCAGGTTGTGTGAAGAATGGAATAATTTCAGGTTTTGCGTGTTTGTGTTCCAGAAACACCAACTAATATATTGCCAGGGATTGCCAAAAATAATTCTGAACATGATATGATGCTGAAAAATGTGGCGCTGAATTGTTGGGTGCAAGCTCAGAGCAGCTTTAGTCCTCAGAGCATCATTATTTTTATGCTTTGTCTACATATCTACATACACAGAACTCATAATCCTGCAGTTTGTCATTGCAGATCAGGCTTATTTATCTCATCAACGATAAATCTGTAAACTCACACAGATTAAGAAAGCATACTAAACAGAAGGAATTATGTGATTAGAGCTAATGTTGAACAATAGGGAATCTTGCTAGTTCTTGCTGTTATTTAGTGTTTTCACATAGATGGGGGTGTTGATCCTGTTGGTTTTATCTGCTGGAAAAAGACATACAACTGCAAAGGCTGAACTTTAACCCCTCATGACTTGGCTTCCAACATTTAAAAGCACTTTTTGACCTGTCACCTTTGGGCTCTTTGGTTAACCCAGGAAATTGCCCCAACCCCCTTGACAGCAAGTCAACGCAGCCTTCAGTACCGTCTTTCCGACATTTGGTGAAAGAGCCATAATGAGAATACAATAGAGCGTCTCGGAAATCATGCAGCGTTGACATTCGAAGATCAGTCCATGAATTTTAGTTTTAAGACATCACATGACGATAAGGCAACTGGAAACCATTATGCTATTTCAAACTTGGGCCTTCAAAGAATTTTGAGAACACGCACATTAACATCTTGGTTCCCTTCAGATTTTTTCTTTTTCTTTCTTTTCTCTCGGTGACCACAGTCGATTGGCATGGCAGACTTTGCAGAGGGACTCTATCCTCCTCCCATACTACACATCCTCCCCTTCTCCTTCTCCCCCTCCCTCAATCTAATACTGACTTCTTTTGATGTGTGGATTTTCTGGAGAAGTGTTTCGCAGCCCCTCCCCACCACCCCACACCCAAATCTGTCTATTGATGTATCAGGGTCCCAGCTTTCATATGGGGATATGGTCCCTCGATTTTGGTTTGTGAGCTCTTTATCGTAATTTACTGTATCAGGGAGTGCTTCTCTCCTGGTATGTGGGGATTGAAAGGAATGGTCATGTGCTGAACTGATTAAGAAGTTGGTGGTGACCTGAGGTTAAACCTTTGGAGAGGAGGGAGTGGTAAAAATACAAAACAGTTGCAGCAGTAACCGTAGTGGATAGATAGAGGTGGTAAAATGGGTCACACGAAAGGTGGAAAAAAAATATCTTGTCCCACTTGAGAAGAAGTGAAACTTTGCAGAAACTGAGGTCAAGGACCCATCACAGTCACTAATCCTAAGGCCTCCACCCTGAAAGAAAATGAGATAACCCCATTAAAACTAACCTTTCGATTGCCACCCCGACTTAGCAAAGACACTTTTTCCTTATCATATTCCATTAACTTGAGATTACCTCACTCCTGTCTCTCCCCTCTCTGTACCCTCACTCCTCGTGATTCAAGGCACCACCAGACTGTTTTTGTAGCTGGCTTGTCTCTTTTGAGGACTGGAGTAAACTGAATGGTGACAGCTTTGCCTGCCAGGCGAGTTGTGTGGTGCAGTGTCTGTATTGAGTCTAGGCTTGAGTTTTTTTTTTCCCCCACAGTTTCTCCCCACTCTGTGTTTGATGAGAATCAGACAGATTTTGCTGAGGTTTGAGTAAGCACAGGGACCGGCCGGCTCTCAGCACACCGCTGCTGCCATGCTAATAGTGGCACAGCCTGGGACCGCTGAGATTACATGTTACCAGGCTGAGATGTCACAAGCCCACGGAGCTTTTGTTGCCTTCAAAGGGACGCCCGGTCAGTCGTTTCCACCATTAGTTATCAAACTGACTCAAATGAAACAATAAAGGGCAGAAATGGTGGAAAAGAGTCATGAACTGTGACACATCTGCTCAGCCAA
This sequence comes from Ctenopoma kingsleyae, assembly GCA_032353495.1. Classification (NCBI taxonomy): domain Eukaryota; kingdom Metazoa; phylum Chordata; class Actinopteri; order Anabantiformes; family Anabantidae; genus Ctenopoma; species Ctenopoma kingsleyae. Next base: position 21,010,725 of record JAUBNQ010000002.1, read on the forward strand.
TATTTTTCATCTTTATTTTTCCATTCCATTTTACAGCCTCTTGACAAGACTATCCTAGGAACTCTTATTACAGGATTTCCGCGTTCCCCTTTGACAATTAATTGAGGGCTGCTGTCCTTCCTGGCAACAAAGCTACATTAAAACGCACTGACCCGTTTTGATGGTTAACTTAACCCAGCTGAGCAAAGCTCACTCCAGCAATCAGATGAAACGCCATATTGCGTTTAATTTGGAAAAAGCGTGTTAAGAACTCTTTTCTTTGAGCCTAAGTTCTTGCAAGGAGAGGCGGATCGGAAACTTTCTCCCTGCCAAATTGGTTGTCAAAATCGCCAAAAGCGTCACAGTAGCCTTATCAAACGTTAACAATTCTCTCCATAGAAGTGAAGATGTCTCAATGCTGTCTTTGTAGCAAACTCTGCCAGTCAGTGCTCAGTGAAAACCGTGCAAAATTGAGCTAAGTGGAATTAATGAGCAAATTTTGCCCTTGAGACCTGAGCTGGCTCTGTCTTTGTTTGTTAAAATGAGTGTTTTCACTGCAGCCCTTTTGCCCTGGCATGGGGCTTGCCAAGATCTCTTGGGTTCAACAGGTAATTCCCAGGCATTTCCCCTTGTTTAGCTAAGAGAAAAAAGGTTGCGTTTACCCATTCTACCCATTCATGTATGTTAAAGTAATCAGCCAGTTCTAAAAAAAAAAAAAAGAAATGGGGAAAAAAATGAAATAATCACTGAGTGCAACGGCGTCCTTAATGTTCATTACTTCATTCAGAAAAGATGTGTCCCATCCTGGGAAATGTTTTAAAACTGAGACAAGAAAAGGGAGAGGAGAGGCATGTCATCTAAATTCTTTTTTACATCTGTCACAGTACATTTAGCTCCCGGTAATGGGAATAAAGTTTACTCAAGGAGGAGATGTGTATGTATTAATTGCAGGGGTTTTCTATTCGGTTCTGTGTACATCTGAAGAATAAACAGCACTTTTGATTCTGCTCAGATCTATTTCAGCTAAAACATGACCTCTCTTAAAATGAAATTGTGCCATTAATTTTAGCTGTCTTCTCCTGAGACAGATCAGAGGTTTGTTTGTAAGAATCTTTGATGGTTTGGCTTGTTAGAAACTTCTTGATGTCTGTGGCAATTATGTTTGTAACTAAACATCCCTATCCCATTGCACAGTCCCTCACTGTCAGAGGGAGAAAATACTATCCTGATTCCCTGATTCTACACTATGCACTGAGGGTGCACTATAATTTCTGTTTTGAAGTTGGCATAAAAGAAATGATTGTACTTTTCTGTTATTTAGTAAGTGTAAGTGATACATGTGTAGACACACTTCAATCGCACTGCGATTTTGGAGAAAGAGTGGCATTTAAACTTGTCAGCATCAAAGATATTCAGTTTACAGTTACATATGACATCGAAAAGCAACAACCACTTTTTTTGCTTGAAAAATAGTTATTGAAATTTTTAGTTTGAAGTTTTATTTCTGTTAATCTGCAACTCAACTAATCCACTTACTGGAAACATTGAATTAATATATTGCGTGAATTTGAGACAACTGTAGAAGATCGCTGACCACCATAGGTTCTGTTCATCACTGCATTCTTCTACTTGTTTGCGCAGTGTATGCATGAGCATGTGTGAATGTGTGTGCATGAGGTTGGTATGGTGCTTTGTGGGTCTTCGTGGGGATCCTCCTGGGCCCCAGTGGGAAGACGATAATAGCCTTGTGTGACACTGAATCGGTGGCCTTTAGAGGATTTCCACAGCTCTGAAAGGCAACTGTGATAATTCAGTGGTAGTCCTACCCTGGTGGTCCCCCCATTGGCATCCTTTAATAACTGTATTAGCAATTAAGAGACGATGGCAGCTGTAGACACGATTTCAGCTTGTCCCTTCTTCGTTCATCTTGGCTGTCTGTGGCCCGATTTAATGGGCTGTGAGCATCATACATGTACTCTTCAACCCTCATTCATTATGGTCTCACTATAATAGATAACAGACTCAAGATAATGTCATTTGATGACATAACGCCATGCGCTGGGTTTAGTTTCAATCGCTGTCCCTCGGTGATTGCGCAAGTTAATAAATGAGAAGATTATGGAACAGCTGTGGGCGACTGAAATTTAGAGGCTGAGGTTATAGATATGGGAATTTCACCCCCCAGTTTCAACACCTTCACACACGGTGAGTGATGTGGGGCCCAGGCAGCATCTCCTGACGCGTAGCGGGCAACATTCCTTCATACAGGCATTAATGTAATTTAGATTTAACTAATACACCCAGCTTTTACTCCATAATCACAGTGAACCACACATGCAGGTGTCTTTGGGCTAAATGATTTGTCAGCTTATGTCTTTATGAGGCTACACTGAAAGGTTTTATCATGTTTGCACAGAGCTGTTGTTTGACAAAACCAACATGTACAGTGTATTATTCAGCGCACATATTTTTGAGTGTAAATTCAATATATATTTAAAGTTAAATTAAGTTTGATGGCAACTTTGTCAATGTAATCAGCTCATTACTCACCCACCACCATAAATTGTGATGCTGATCATTCAGGTTCACTTAGGTTAGGTTAGGTTAGTTAGGTTTAGTTCGTCTGTAAGTAGTCAAAAAGTACTAGTTTAGTAGTCAAACAGTAGGTCAGTATTGCTGTTTTTCTAAGCAGATGATTGCATGTAGAACACAATCAGCTATATATGTGAAGAATTGCCTTAATGAGCTCATGCTGTTACATTTTTTCAGAGACTGTAAATTTCTTTTGGACAGAATTCTGGTTGGTTTATTGCTCCTGGAAGAGAAAACACCCAATGAATCATTTACCCACAAAAACATAGCAAGATCTAGCAGCAAAGTTTAGATGATTTGGTCTGTAAGAACTCTGCTTTTTTGTTTGTTTCTTTTCTTCTTTTTTTCTGGCACTTGCCACCTCGACTCTCCCAGGGTCTCACAAACCCTGTGGTCAGCGAACGTTAAGAAATTATGGATGAGCATACTGATTCCTCTGATGAGCACCCCCCAACCCCCCTTCCTCTATTCTCTCCTAATAGGAAATGGGAGATTCATCCTCCAATCTGCCATCCACCCCCGGAGGCCCATGATTGGGGATGTGTATGGTGGGGAGAAACCAGGGATGACAAATAAAGGCTGAACTTGTGAATGGCAAGGTTCTGCTTCCCGTGGCTCTGTTTGCAGCGTGGACCCCGGAGGCCATAGCCCCTCCGCCCGGGGGGTTGTCAGTTACTGATGGCACTGTTTTTGGCTCCACTGTGAAGGGGGCCGAAGAAGCCCCACCACAATCCTGCTTGTTAAATAGCATGAATTAATGAAGTGGCAGAGCTGGGAACTTCCTATCCCTGAGCAACTTGGGGGGGAAAAAAGAGGGCCACTTCCTTAGCATTTCTATGGGCCCCCAACTTCTTTTCATCCTGTCGGCTTTTTCCCCTAAAACCCCACTCCCCCCCACCCTCCTACATCCTCAAAAACTTCTTTTTTTTTTGAAGTCCTTTAATCCTCTGGATTTATGCTGGGTTGGGAACAGCAAGTGATAAGCGACCTCAATAAGCAAAAAATAAGATGGCTTTTGCAGAGTCTTGTCAGTATATGTAAATGCAAATGCGAACAGTGGTCATGGCTAACGGCACGGAAAGTGAAGATGAAAGAAAGTTGCAGATGTGAATGTTTGTGTTGCTGCTTTTTTCTTTTGCTCTCTCACTGAAGCACATCCTGCAACTATTTTTTCTAACTCATTTAACAGGTCATGTTCCAACTTTGTCTCAAACTTTGTCTCTTCTTAGACTAACTTTGCTACTGACTACAGTAAGCAAAATCTTTACATTTCCTTTCAAAAGTCTGTACAAGGAATAAAGAAAGGCCTCCATAGCATTCCCATGGTGCACCAGTCTCCATTTTTATTGCTATCCTAGCTTCTTAATATACAGTATGTTATTTATGAAGTGGTGAAGACTTAGTTGCTGGTTTGTTAGTGTTATATTACTGATGTCAGTCTTCTACACAGCTGATTTACGGATAAGAAAAGATGATCTAACACATTTATAGAACTGTGAACTGCTCTGGAGATGCTGATGGATGGCAGGAGCAGCACAGTACCTCTAGTGTTACACGTGACCATGGGGGAGGGATTCCAATTTAAAAGACGAGGTGAATTTTTAAGTGAAACAATCCAAGGACAAATGCCACCTGGGAATGGGAAGTTGTTCTCCTTAGGTATGTGTCCTGCCGTTTCATGAGAATTCATCTGGTGGCCCTTGAGGCTCATACTTGTTGATTTAATGCACATTTGAAATGCAAAGTTCACACATAGCGAAGTGTTGGATTGCTTTGAGAGACTATATGTATGAATCCAAACATGCTGACACTTCTTGTGCTTTCATTTTGGGAAAATAAGTCAGTTTTATGGAGACTGATTGGCCTTTAGACCGTGGCTGCACCTAGACCTGGCTCATCTCAAAGTCTTCTCCAGCGGTCCCTGCGTTGAATCACTCAGAGTCAGACTGAGGCCTCTTTGCAGATAACACACATCCCTTTGAGGTAAAGGCTGGTTGGCGGCCAGTTCCCTAATAGGAGCATGTTTATACTTTGAGTTTTTATCTCCTGTAAAAGGCCCTCCACCATACAAAGGCTGGTGGAATTCCTCTCGTAAAAGCTTGATACTGCAGTGCAAAATCCCGTAAATAAATAAATGAAAGGAATAATCGGTCAAGGTGGGTGGAAAGGCAGCAGTACGCCCATCGCATGCAACACAAAGGGGCTTCGATTGTATCTCCTCCCCTGGACCAGACATACATGCAAGGTCCACTTTGCTGTAGCGTAAACACAGCCTCAGAGCCTCAGTTCACTTGCTCGTTTTAGGGGTAAAACACTTTAAAGACTCTGATGCTGAGCTTTGATATGGAGGCTTCCATAAAGCCTTTCTTCCAAGAGAGCAGCATTTGAATGGCGACTCCTGTGGGCAGAGTAACTGATGTAGACATTTCAATGTCTGGCTGCACCAATTTCGAAGGCAGCCATTTAATGGCGTTATTATTGACTGATTACGGTTGGCTGTTTTGGTAATGCACAATTAGGGGTTCATTCATTCAGTGTTATTTCAAGCATATCGAATCTATTTTCAGCCTCATGTAGAAGAAATAACTTCCCTGGTCAGCTGGCAAACAAACATTAACACTTTTGTGCATGAAGCCAAATGACTCTCTTGCATGAAAATATGCAGTTAGGCCAAAATTAGAATGTGAGTCACTTCAGTTACTGAGTGAAATGGACAGAATATAAATGCATTGTGCTGTAGGAACACGTAGTCATTTAAGGATCGGATTGAGTTGCACCAGCTATCTGTAAATCCTTTTGCGTGTAGTCTTCTGTTCAGTCCTC
>JAUBNQ010000002.1:21028227-21042840 GCA_032353495.1 Ctenopoma kingsleyae
TACTTTTTAAACAAGTGAGTTTTCAAATGTTTTTTAAAGGTGGTGATAGTCTCGGCTAGTCGAATGGAGCAGGGCAAATCATTCCACCAGCCAGGGACAACAAAGGAGAATAGACTTGATTTGGATGGAGACCCCGTGACGAGGGAATTTTCAGTCTCCTCTCATTTGCAGATCTAAGAGGGCGTGATTAGCACATCTGTCTAATCTTTTTAATACACACAACATATCTACAGCTAAACTACAGCCAATCACGGGCCTTTAGATTTGTCCAATCTCATCAAACACAAAAAAACTCACTTTAGTTTGGTCAGCAGAAGATTTAGGCTGCAGTCGGGTTTCCTCCGGGTGCACAGGTCAGCCACAAGTTCAGCTACTGCATCATTTTCCATTCACACTCTCCTCTACACACGCAGCCAACCCCCACTCATTTCCCCCTCCCAACGTTGATGTTTTCTGGGGTTTTTCACATAAACTGTGGCTGCAGGGGGTGCCGGCAGCTTTTCACACAACAATGTGAGTCCTGTTTAGGATTAAAGCACACACAAACGGACATACACACATACTGTTTATTTGCCATTTCTGACTCCCTATCTTCTACTTAAATGAAGTAAACTGCCCTTAAGCTTAGTCTTCAATCATTACAGCCTTTCTTTCACTAAGGAATAATGTGTTCAGTTTAATGCCATGAACAGAAATCCCAAACAACAAAAGGTTGTAGTTATAGGAGTACTACATATCCTTTGATGATATCTGGTCTTCTAACCATAATAGTAACCGCAATAGGTATAAGATCCAGTGAACTGGTAATCAAATAAGCATGGTAATTGTTTAACATAGATTTCTAGTTTTCTGCATGGGGGAGATGTCATAGATGTGACTTGTTTATAATTAGGTCAAATCCAGATCTTTTACTAATGCATTTTTTGTCCCGCCCCTCTACCCCAATCCCAGCTCCTGTAAACCTCATGCATTTGTCACTGGTTGACAGAAACTATGAAATGGGTGCCATGATGATTTTTAAAGCTCCTCCACCTTGTAGAATTCTTGGAAACCAAAAAAAAAAAGCCTCATATTACTCTATATCACTTTTATTTGTCAAATCCCACTGATGCGAATCAGACACTACAAACTGGGCCATTTGGAACAGTATCTCCCATATTATATAGATATAGCTCCAGGCAAATCAAATCTGATTTGCATCAGAAGTAGACAATAATATTGCTTTTCTGGACATCACCAGGGGTTGAGGTAGAACTCAGATTATTTTAAGTAGCTGCTGCTGCTTGCAGCTATGCTGAATTGAAAGAAAATCTCAATTTAAACTGAGATCTGGCAGGAAAATACACTCATGTATTCAAAGTACTTATGGTGAAGAATAGCCCCTTTCAGTTTGTTAAATTATTGATGCATTAACCTGAAAGCTATAATTTTAATGTGAGTGGTCCATGTGAGCACTGACTGTGACTACTTCATTAAACTCTTGGAGAGTGTAACCTCCACAAGTATGTTTCACTGCAGCTGTCGGATGAAAGCTGAAGCTTGTATATCCAATTTTGGGGATTTTTCTTCTTTTCATATCAGTTGAAGGATTCCATGTTCGTCTACGGGGAGGAAAACATTCTCCAAGCTGTTATCCTTTGAAAAACTCTGTAAAAGGACAGTCAAGACCTTAAGTACATCTCCCACTCAATATATAAATGTAAACGTACTCAATTAAGCTGAGACTTGGCACTTCAATGTAGTAGTCATTATTTTATTACAAAATGAATGTGCCAAAGCACACAGCCTAATGCAATGTGTAATTACTTACTATGAGAGTGCATCGTTGCAACGAGGTAACTACAGCCATCAGAAACAGAGAAAGATAGAAAAGTACAATATTTTTGCTCTGAAATGTACTGCAAGAGTGTAGTCTCCAAAAATGGCATTGTTTTGCTAATATAGTACTTGAGCAATTGTACCTATTTATTTTCCATATAGGATGTTGTTTGTTCCAGTTTATATCTGTAGGTTTTTGCCACCAGACATGGTTACAAATCAGGAAATCTTTGTGTTTTGATCTATTTTGAGGGATTTAAGAGCGATTATATACTCTTTTTTTTTTCCCTTGTCTGTGTTGTTTAAGTGCCATTATTGGAGGTAATTGTGTAGAGAGCGGAGTGATAAGGCCATAGACTCACGCAGAGTTGGTGGCACCAACATGGAGACTGATAGACGTCTGACTCCAGTTCTGGTCTCCTTCCGTTTTTACAAAAGTCCTTAAAAAAGACTGACAACTGATAAAAAGAAAAATACATTTCTCTACATCTTCAAAGCATACTTTTCACAAATAGCCTAATTGTTTTGTTTTTTACCTTTCATCTCACAAGAAGGGAAAAAATGCTTGTTTTGATGTTCTTCTAACCTTTTCATCCAGGGATACAGAACACACCACACTTAATAGGCTATGGTAATTTTGATGATGGCTTTGAATTGTGCTCCAGCTTCAAGGAAAGCTAAATCTCATCTCGCCTCCATTAGCACTACTCTGATCTGGCACAAGGTCTAATTAAACTTTCCAACTGACTTGCCCAGGTAGGAACAAGAGGAAGAGAGTTCTGGCTGTTTATAGTGAAGAAGAACCCGAGTTTGCACCGCTCATGGCCGGATATGGGACTATTAAAATTGGCGATCCATCACGATTTGTTTCCACTCTCCTGTGTGCAGAGATGTCTATGAGCCCAGAGCCTCTGTGAAACAATACACTCATGACCTGGTGGGTTATTCATTCTGTTGGATTATATATCCCATCAGAAAGGCTCAGAGGGAACCTCGCTTGGCAAGGGTTTGCAGGGGGCTTGAAGGGCCCTGCTGTAGACAAACAATCTTTTAACAGTTGGTGAAGTGGTCCACTGAGAGGACAGTGATCCTCTTTATTAAAACCACTTGTCCGACATCGTCTCTTCTCTCACTCCCCTTGTTGGTTACATAAGGCCAAGGTGCTTTGTGATTGTTTGCAGGCTCGCCTGTTTTGTTTTGTCTGCCTTGTTCTCTTACTCACTCTTGCTCTTTTTTTTTTCTTTCCATGGAACTGCAGAAGATTTTGGTAAAACCTGAGGGGGATATGATCCTATCCTGACTTCTCTCTTGCACTGTGCATTGAGGTCTGGCTGACGTCCAGCTTTGTCTGCTTTTTTCCCGGGCACATTCCCATCTCCGGCATGCTCAAATTCCTGTCTCTGGAGCGCGCATGCACTTTGCCGTGCCTGATCACTGCGGTTGGAAGATGAATTACTCTAAAGGCATTTGTTTGACAGATTGAGCCAGTTGCGATTGTACACACGTTAAAGAAACCATACGGATGAAATCAGTTTGACCTTGTCTTAATTATTTAGTTTCCTTTTGTTGTTAAAAGACAGAGCCAAGATGGTGCTTATACCAGTTTACCAACAAAATCCATGAGTCCTTAAGCTCTGTAAATCTGGAGCCAAGAGTCAATGACACTTATCTAAATTGTTGATACAACTAAAAGGATAGTTAGATAAGGAAGTGTAGATGAAGTTAAATAATGGTGAGCGTGTCCGGAGTTACAGTAAATGCGTTATGTTGAATGTAGCTTGTTATGATCCCAGTCCCACTCCACTCTTTCTTTTACTTAGCAGAGAATTTATCAGATGTGTGTGGATCACACCACACGGTTTTCAGATTAAGTGTGGAAAACGCAGACTCAGGTCTGGGCTTTTTCGAGAAAGTTGATAATCCGTTTCCAAAGTTGAGAGGATGACAGATTCCTTCATACAACAGAGTGGCTCTTAAATGCTGCTGAACTTTGGGTAAAGTATAAGATTTTCCAGTATGTAGGGAGTTAGAAACACCTGAAAGTTTGATCCTCAGAAGCTTTTGTGGAAATTAGTTAGGATATCCTTAGTGACCTGCATGGGTACGGTTGTTCGAAAGTTTCAGAGTCAGCGGTTGGAAGGGATGTAACTCTCCATCTGAAAATGAAAAAGGCCAAACGATGACGCTCTGGCTCCTGTTGGGAAACACAGCAAATGGCTCCTTCATATTTGTCTGCTTCTGTTGAAATGCTATGCCAAACAGGCCAGGCTGTACCAGATTTGACCTATTTTCAGTCAAAAGACACTGTTGTCAAATTAAGATCCAGCTGAGGCATCAGACTAATGCCATGGTAAACAAACATATCCATTATACCTTAATACCTTAGGTTGGATTAGTTTTGATTTTTTACTATACGGCAAAGGATTCGAATAGTCATGACCCTTTTATTAGCATTGCAAAAATTCCTTGGTGCCATATAACTGTTTATACTGTGCCAAAAACCTGAGTTATTCTTTGGCTCGATGATGTTATATATGGAATTTATTTGTGATCCCAGTTTTTGACACGTACGTTCACAAAGGTCCTGCGTCGTGTGCACATCAGTGAAAAGCGGATGATGCAAAGTGGAATTGTTCAATCGCAGAGGCCAAATATAACGAGAGCTGGAAGTTGGTGCTTCCCCTGACCCTTGACCCCAACTCGTCAACAGCATCTAATGAGGCATTTAATCATTTTGAAATGATTATTTCCTCCAGGAGGTGCACCCTGCTCCACTTTTTATGATCGGATGAGCTCAGCGTTTGCAGGCCAACTGTTGCATCAGTTGCACTAAGAGGTCAAATGTTTTCAACAAGGTCTGCTTTGGAAGAAATGTGCTAATGATGTGAATTTTACCCTTTTCACTCAGAGATTCGTGGTGTTCAGTGGAGCAAACATGAACTGTATTACTCATCTGTAATGCAAACCATTGCTCACTTAATTAATCAGACCCTCTACCGATTATTAGAAACAACTGAGCCGGTAACTGACTAAATATGTGCGCAGCCTACATGGGATAGTGCACAAATAATAGTTGCTCCTGGAGTGACTTTCCTCCGTGTCTGCAGAGCAATTGGCAGAACTGCACATGAGACGTTTTAAGTGGGAAACATATGAAAACCGGTGCTACTTCCACTTTTTAGATGTGGGTACAATAGCAAAGATTGTTTGCACTCAGGGACCCAGGTGATGCTTTTACCTTCAGCTATAACCAGAAGTTTGACTTCTTCGCCCTTTGGATCTCATAATGTGGTGGGATGGAAGACTTAATTCAGAATATTCTGTTACTCTTGAGGTAGATGTCTGAGCTTTGATGTCTGCAGTCTGTTTTTACTCCTACCAGCAAGTCTTTTTAAATATGGCTAAATGTGGAGTGTCAGTATCACAAATGCTAATGAATGATGCAGCAGTATTTTCAGGATTCAGAGTCAGTTCACCCAAATTACAAAAACATACTGCATTTTCCCAACTGCTCTTTTGCACAGATAGTTTTTGTATTATGTGCTAGTATCTTTGATACGACTACTCTTCTCCAACTCAGTGCAGATCAACACTTTTCATAAGGAATATTCTATGGAAAAACAGTTAAGATTTATGAATTATATAAATATACTGGAATGCTATTTCTGGAAGATGAGGTGCATTTTTACCATGCTTTTAACACCACAAATAAAGCTCCATTCACTCTCATTATATTGGGCCACTGTAGAAATCTCTGCACATAAACTACCAGAGGTTTGTGGGAACTGAACCTTTAAATTTAAATGTTATTTTAAGTGAAAAAGGAGGGTTGGATTACATAACATCAGCTCAGACATCTACATTATCCCACCTGTCATTTCTTCGTATATCATAAAGTCTGGGAATTAATTTATCACTGCTGATCCAGCCTGGACAAAGACCTTGCAACACTCGAGGTCTCATAATCGACAGTGCTCAGAAAGCGCTTGATGCGTGAATCATTCATACCTCCCCATAAATAATAAAACCCTGGCAGCCAGTTAGCAGCACCTGCAACTTGAAACAGTAGTTCGTGAAACACAATCTTTCACCTTGTAAACTAATGTGTTTCACCTGCCTCGGCCAGGCCGTCTGAGTCCACCACACACAGGTAGCAGGAACAGAACCTCTATTCCTGCTTCTCTCAGCCTACACCCCCCCCCCCTCCCCCTTCCTGACCTTGCTTCCTCTTCCTCCAATGAATTTTTCACCAAAGCTCTTTGATATATTTCTGTCCCGTGGGAGCCTGGGTAATGCAAACTGGAAGTGTGAGGCGTAATTATTTCTCAAAACTGCACTTCTACCCTAATTAGTTCACTCCTCAGAAGTGGGCCTTGCATTATTTACACATCAAGGGGACACACAGGACGGGAGATAAATATTCATTGTTTGTTGACTTTGCCCCGGTCCCCGCAGCTTAGGCGCAAGTTGAGTTGCGATCCGCTGTCATTGTGGCTTGTTAATGCGACTTCTGCATCGCTGGTGGCGGGGACATAATCTGTCCTGTTCTTGTGTAATTATCTCTGCTCATGCCTACACCAGCTCAGAGTCGGTTTAATAAGTGGACAACATCCTCATTCGGGCACAAGCAGATCAAATAAATACGTGTTCAGTGAGGAGATTTGTTGTAATTGTGACCTCATGCAGACTCGCCCTGCTGCACTTGGTGTAAGAGTAATAAACAATAAAAGCATATTTGATTCAGTGACACCATTTCAGCCATGTCTCCCTCAAGCTTTGTGTTCTGGGTCATCTTTAATGAACTAAACTTTTTTTTATCAAAAGGAGTCTAGAGTTTCCTGCTACTGTTGGTTGCACAGCTCATTTGTGGACCATGTGAAGTCTGCTTTTCCTGTCAATAGTCAGGTATGAATACTGGATCTGACCCGGTGGTCAAAAGGCCTGGAGGCCTATTGTCTGCTTTTAAAAAAAAAAACCTGCTCCCATTGTATACTTTTGACAACTGTTCTTTTCCCATTTCCTACTTTACGCACAGCGTCATCTGTGTGTGTGTGTGTTTCAAATGATTGTGAAAGAGAGGTGGGGGCATCATGTGCTGCCTGGCACAAGAATTACCATAATCACTGTCAACATTAATGGAGATCCTATCACTCGAGAATTTAAACATGGCTTTTCCATATTTATAGAAGCAATAAACAAAGAATGTGCAGCAAAATGTCTGTTATGATTCAAAAGCGAGCCGTGTTTACTGGCTTTGAAATGCATATTTGGGTTAGTGGATGAGGCGGGGGAGAGTGCAGTTTAAGTTGTGGGATATGAGTGGAAATGTAATATCGCCACACTAGAAACAGAACATATGAAACCCTAGATGTCTCACTCTCACTGTCTCCGGTGTTTCCATTTTCCCTCAGACGTTTGCATAGCGGAGCTTGTGCAACTGCCATTGTCCTGCTAGAGCTGTTTGTTTTGATTTCCACTGGAACCACTGCAAATGCATTTAAATTTACAAATTGTTCTTATGTATTGATTGTGGCATTTTTTCTTATGTGTGTTACACTACTCAAACGTGAGGTTGGCCACTGGTGTTGGATGATAAGGCCTTGCTTGCGTAGTCGGTTTTCGGTAGTTGATCTCAAAAGTGTTGGGATGGGGCTGTGGTCAGGACTAAGTGTCTTCTCCAAAACCATGAAAAACAAGAAAAGATGTTGAAAGTGCATCCGTATACTTTTGGCCATTGAGCGTGTAAACACGGATGGTTGGGGAGGGTTTCCCAAGTATGTTGGGAAAACCTTTGGGAATCCTTAAGTGGGCTTCACGTGGTCTTTTAAAAACGAGGAAAAGTTCAACATCACTTTGATTTACTCAAAATCATCTAATTTATGTAAACAATTGATCTAATCATAGATTTCACTCTTACCACTGCAGCATCTGTGTTCAATTTAACTAATCAGAAAGCTATATGGGACAAGGTTTATCCACATGGGGGGTCTGTGGTGTACAGTAATGTGTGTTTATTTTAGTTTCTAGGACATGAAAGTGAAAATCCCTAAGCGCCAGTTAGTTTGCTCTACTGTTACACTCACTGTAAGTCTCAATGGAAAAGCCATAGAAAAGCCTCAAGTCAATTTGTATATTGTACAATTTCCACGAGCTCCAGTGACAGTAGGGTATAAGATCTACCATCTACACAGTTTAGTTTATGGCAGTTCAACACTAATAGGCCTAATATTAATGTTATTAATATTCCAACAGACAAACGTCCTCTTTTTTTTTTTTTTGTTTAGCTAAATACAATCTTGGATTAAACAATAATTCTGCTTCCTTAGATTTGACCCTTTGAGTGAATATACTTCATCATTTGACAGTTTTTCTTAGCCTCTCTGGTGCTAGACAATGATAACTTTCCCCTCGTCATCTGGAATTCAAGAAGATTTTGCAGCGATCTTAAGAGCCGTAGCAGGCAGAGTTTGGTGGAACCTTAATGGAAATTGTGGTGTTTGTTTTTCCTCTGCAGGTGGAGATCACACTCCAGGACGTCAATGACAACCCTCCTGTTTTCCCAAATGATATTCTTGATGTGACTATTGAGGAGAATGTCGGAGATGGCTTCAAGATAATGCAGCTAACAGCCACGGATGCAGACGAGGTAATGGCTCCCCAAGTTTCTATTCTGTCTAACAGTGTTTTTGTACTTTTCTCTGTCCATTTTCTGCTCTACTGCTTTCAGAATAGATATCCTGGGAGTGATTGAAGATATGCTCTAATTTTCAGTCCTACACTGTACAAATGTGATTGGAGGTCAGCTGTAATCCACATTTAGTATCTTTACGTTGAACTATGTTGACATTGGCACAAAATAGCCAAAGTAGATTGTGCTATCCATCACTGTCAACACAGTAACACAAACGGGTAGACCACAACTTCATTGTGCTCTTCTATCTCATCAGATGTGTTGAGGCCACTGGTATCACTGAGCCTGAACAAGAACAGCCAGAGATGGCTTTTTCAGCCCACCTCTCTGATAGTCACACAGTCCCCATAGTTCACATTACTTCACCGGCATCACTCTCAATTAGTTAAAGGCTCCATCTTTAGCTGCTTTGGGCAGGATATAGACATTAAATCCTGCAATGAGCGAAACACAGGCCCCGCTGGTATCTCCAAGGTCTGCGGTCCTGCACCCCAGCCAAAGGACACAATTGAAGTGAATGGAAAAAGTCAGGCCATAGAGGGGAGAGAGATTAGAAAGGACTACGGACTCAAGTTTAATGTTAACTTATGAGGCCACACGTTTTTTATTGCACAGCTGTTGCTTTACCCACGTCTTTTTTTCTTTGAATGTGAGGAGAGCTGTGCAGAGTCTCACTTCTGGCCATTTTTTTAAAATCGGAATACTATATTGACTGTAAAACTCAGACCTGGAGGCAGGTCAGGCCTTTCAGTAGAGGGATTTTAAGGACATTATTTGATTATTTTCTTTTTTCATCTCTAAAATATTTACAGCTTTGATCTTGAAAGGTTTAGCATATGGTACTGACATCAAACTGTGCAGTGGTTATTTTTTTCCTCATATGTAAAGTTATGGCTAGTCTCAGCCCAAACTGTGGTCCATAAGCTCAAGCTTAGGACTTTGAGTCATTGCTAGAAAACTGGGCATTTATTATTACAGTGCATAAATGAGCATATAAATTTCCTAAAAATAATCAAGCTAAAGGGCTTTTTTGCAAAGGAAAGCTTGCTTTCAGTCAGGGATTCAGAAGACAAAGGAAACATAGAAACACTTAAAGAGAATGCAGAGGAGCCTTTTTAGGAATTACAGATTCTAGAGATGTTTACTCCAAACTTCAACGCTGCCATGAATAGGTTGCTAAATAGAAGCTTGTACTTCATTCCAGCTCTCACTTGGAGCCAGATACGAGGCCAGCCAAGTCTTTGCCCACATCCTTACGCAGGAAACTTAAGTTGCGCTGACACTAAGCGTACGGAACGCATTGAGGCCTTGTTGAGAGAGCCACATGTGTGAGCCAGTGCAGAGTAGCCAAGAGTGCAAGCTGTTGGCCAGCTGACGGGCTGAAGTCAGACATCGTAATGATCCCATCCAATTTAACAGTGCTACATGTGGGATTCATGTGTGAGGGTATTAAAATGCTGTTTCTACGCATCCGTTTTTCTCTACGCCCGTTTCCACCCTGAAAAGAAGGGGTTGCATGAGGGTTGAAAGAAAATCAATATAAAATTTAATTCTTTTTTTTTTCTAGTGCAGCTTGGGCCTTTCTGAAAATGTTTCTCACCTCATTGAAAGAAATATGCTGCTTTCTGTGCTTTTGGAAAGACTGTTAGTGTTTTATTGGAATTGTGACCTTATGTGGAAAATATGTCACAGGTAAAAAACCTTTCTTAATGAAAGTGCAAGAATGGTTGTTTTAGTTCAGGTCTGTGAAAGTAAGCATAGCCACAAAATGAAGGATAACTTATTCCAGAGGCCTACAAACCAATGGCAACTGTATTTCTATCCACTTCTTGCAGTTGTGAAACAGATTTACACACCAGCAGTGCAGCTGGCTGGGCCACCTCGAACTTTCAAAGACTTTATCTTTACACTCTCAGTGACAACACGTTGCTTGTTTTCCAGGAGTCTGTGTTATGATTGGCTTGCTTGCACAGTGCCGTTGCACACAGGAAGCTCACTATCCCCACCGGCGCTGTCTGCTTTGCACCTCACACTTCTCGTAGGAGCTGCGTACTCCCAAAAACCACTCATCTGCTAAATGAGTTTTCTTCTGCTCCTGTCTTGTGCCCTTTGCTTCCCAGGACGCTGCTATTTAATTGGTCAGCCCTTTTTTTCTTTCCTGCCCCCAACAACCCACCCTGTCTTTAGAGAGCTGTAAAGTAGTCAAACTCTTAAGTGAAGGTCAAAAGGGCGACTAGAGTTGGTGTGTGAGTGTGTGTATGAGGACTTAATTACTTTGGTTCAGTAAACAGAGAGAGAAATTAGTGCTTAAAATAAGAGTAAAGCTATTTATCTGTGTGTATATGCTTCGACATTATCATAACATAACACAGATATGTGTGTTCAACCATGGCCTCTGTGGACCCCCTGCTCAGCCTCTCGCACCTTCCACGCTCTGCTTTTGAACCCTATCAGAAAATTAATTGGCAAACTGCGGGTGTTGGGTTTCAGACTAGAGTCCAGGTGGCTGATGGGATTGCCAGATCTGGAGCCACTGATTGATGACAGCAGGGTCCTTAGAATGGCAGAGACTCATTTCATCTTCCTCATCTCCCTCATTTTTTTTACAGGGCCTGGATCCCAGGCCTGGTCCCTGGTAATGCAATGAGAGTCAAGGTCAAGGAGACGGGGGCTTTATCCGTCGTAAAAATAAACCACAGGAAGGAGATAAGAGCAAGTCATGAACTTGGCCTTTCAATATTGACTCCATATAAAGCTCTTGGCAACTTCTGTCTTGTTCAGACTGGTTGGTGCATTAGCATTTCTGCACAAAGCCTATTAAAGACAGAAATGAAAGAGAATATTTAATGTGTTTTGATGTTTGAATCCAGTCAGACTGAAATACAGTATCTATTTCTTACACACTTAATTTTTTACTTTTGCTTATATAACCGCTCAATTTCCATCAACAGGATTCTAGTGACGTTTATAACAGGCTGCCAATAGTATGAGAAGCTGCGTGAAAGCAGAAAACACAGAATTTATATGTTGTCACCTTATAAAGTTGATATACAGTAGTTGATACGATATGTCGCTCGACATGTAGTGACAGTAGCGTTCATCTGTTTGGTGCTGAGCGGGGACTACGGAGTGGGTTTATCTAAACTTGCAGCAACAAATATATAAATAACAAAGAAATGGTGGCAGTGAGGCTAAACAACAAGGAGCAGAGACAGGTTTAAATAAAACTACAAATAGCACCTGTTGCCAAACAAAAAAAAAAAAGTTGCTGAATCGTTGTATAATCGTCCAGAAGGAACTGACTATGTAACGTACGTATCCAGCAAACACAATCATGAAAGCTGCAGATTAAGCGAGAGTTGGGGACACTGTGTCTCTTTGTATCATGATGCATAGCGAACACATTATTCTCAAGCAGCTACCACACTTCAGCATTATTGCACGCACGCAGTTTATTTAAAATACAGTTTGTCATGTGAGAAACATTGTCCAGAGAGACGCAGTAAATGTGTTGACATGCAGATACGCCAACAGCTTAATGCTACGCCTCTCTTTATAAGACTTTCTATTGTCCTGGCAGGACCAAAAAGCATCTCGCAAACATTATGCATAGTTGAAAGAGTCTCTTTTAGCTTAGCTCTAAACCAGCTGTAACCAGAGCCCTCGTTTCATCTCGGTGAATAGCAGTAGCTTTTTGATGTTGCTTTTTCTTTTTGGCAGAAGTCACAGAGCGAGACAGTTGTCTGATCTCCTATTGTCCCCCCCCACAAATATAAATGTCAAGCTCTGTCGTCAGTCTCATTCAGTTGTCATATCGCATTCACTCGTCCTCTCCTATTCCAAAGCCTCATGCTAAAGCTATCACATGTGTCATGGCGCTTGTACTTAGCCAAAGTAACAGGGAATCTTTTAGTTGCATTTATAGAGGACACTATGGCCCCAAAAAGTTCAGAGATGAAGAGTGAGTTTCAATAGGACACCATGGCCATTCAGCTTATGTCTTTTTCTCTCTTTAGTGAAACCAGGCCTGTTTTTAAGAAACTTCATGAAGGTCACTTTTTCTTTTCTTTTCTTTCCCTGTTTAGGATTTATTTATCTTCATTTGCACGATGAAGTTGTCTTTCTAATTAATATAACAGATATAAATACAGCTTGGAGTTTGCCTCATGTGTGTACATGCCAGCTGGTACAATCCCTGTACACTGGTCTACTTCTTCTTCTGTTGACATCTCAGTCTTGATTTGTGATCTACTGTATCGTCCTTTGTGGAGTGTCTCTGTGAAGACGTCTCAATGAAGGGCTTCATTCACGCAAGACAACTAGGTAGTCTTGTAGTCTGGACATGTGACCCACTAACGCGTGGTAAATAATCTGATAACCTACCAGATAGAATTGCTTTGATGCTTGTAAGTAGGATTCTCTTCCTCTCTTTGGCCTGAGAACTTGACTAGTTTTTGCTCTTACACTCTGTAGAAAAACAGGCTCTATAATAATTATGTTCAAAGTTTATGCCTTTGTGTTATAAACATGTAGATTTTATTATGGTAACCTTATTTAATTTTCTGTCTTCACTTCAGGGGCCCAATGCTCTCGTGACATACACTATCATCAGCGGGGCGGATGACAGTTTTCGAATTGACCCGGAATCAGGCGATCTGATCGCCACCAAGAAACTGGACCGGGAACGGCGCTCAAAATATTCCCTTCTGGTGCGGGCGGACGATGGAAAACAGTCATCTGACATGAGGCTGAACATAACCGTGAAGGACGTCAACGACCACACGCCCAAGTTCTCCCGTCCAACGTACTCGTTCGATATCCCTGAAGACATGGCACCAGGTACAGTAGAGTACAGAGTGCAGAAATAGAGTAGAAGATTGTAGAGTCGGCAGAGTTTGGACGCTCTCTACATGTCTGCACGGGTTGTCTCCTGCCACATGCCTTTAGTCTGGAGTTAGACAGCCCTGTTAACATCATTAAGAACCCAAAATTATTAGGAACTGCTTCTTTTTAGTAGTTTATGTGAGTACTTTTTTCATTTTTTACACTTCCCCAAATCCTCTGGATCTTCCTTAAGGAGAAGGTAATAGGCCAAAGGGACAGTAACAGATATTTAATTTATGTGGACATCTTTCAGTGACCAGCAGGATTTACAACAACTGTCTGGCAGATCTCCATCATACTCATACTGCTTCAGTTACAATCCAGGAAATTAACAAATATAAAACACAAACGTTTGTAATAATAAGAGAAATTATAAGAGGAATTTACAGTGAAGATGCAATCATGCATTGTTCTAATAAAAGCACTTCATCATTAGCTAGTTTTCTCAGTTATAGTAATGTCTTCATGTCTGGAACACCAAATTGTAAAACAATGAACAAAACAGTTCAAGTTAAATAAGTTATTTTAGCAACTGGCAGAGCAATCACTGAGTCACTGGTATTAATACACAGCCTAAATAACCCCCTGCAGATATATTGAAGTATTTTTTTTTTTTGTTACATGGCAGTAAACTTTAACTTCTCATCTGTGTTACCACAAATCTCACAGGCTCCATTGTGGCTGCAATCCTGGCCAGTGACTCTGACTCAGGGGTCAATGGTGAGGTCACTTACTCGCTGGAGGAAGACAAGGACGAGACGTTCCTCCTGAATCCTGTGACGGGAGTTTTCAACGTGACACGTCCGCTGGACTATGAGACTCAGCAGTACTATATTCTGACAGCTAAAGCCCGGGATGGCGGGGGACAGTCCAGCACAGTTAGAGTGTATTTCAATGTTCTGGACGTGAATGACAACCCGCCCATCTTTAACAGCACTGTGTACAGCACGTCTGTCTCTGAGAGTCTAACCCCTGGATCCAGTATTGTCACTGTTGGGGCCAGCGATGCTGATGACGGTACGTTGAAAACCTTGACCAAGCTAAATCCTGGTCAGTTTTTTTAAGTAGTAACGTACTTTTATGGTGCATAAATCACGTGTGGGTTGACCATAGAAGATTCATTTAATGCAGCCCATTAAGTGGCCTGAGTTATTTCTGCGCTTCAGGTGGTGGGTATCGTGTTTGTGGTATTTAAACAGTCACCGCTACTCTCCTCTGCC
>JAUBNQ010000002.1:21043063-21055953 GCA_032353495.1 Ctenopoma kingsleyae
CCTGAGTTATTTCTGCGCTTCAGGTGGTGGGTATCGTGTTTGTGGTATTTAAACAGTCACCGCTACTCTCCTCTGCCGTAATTACTGCTTCACCCAAGGCCTAATGTGGTTATAGTGACCTACATTCCTGGGAAATACTTTGCCTACTTCTCAACCAGAGTTTGGCTTCTTCCTCCACTGTCCGCATAATCTGAGCATGTTGTCCTCTCAGATGTAGTTCCACTGTCAAAATAAAACATCGTTAGCACTTCCTAAGCCCTGACCCCTACACCCCAGACTTTATCTCTAGACAGTGTAGCCTAAACTCGAGTGGAAACAGCTCTCAAGCTTTTGATAAGGGATTACTTGTGTACTGTAAATACACCCTGAAGTGTGGGAAGGTGCCGGCACTTTCCTCATGAATACCCTGTTGAGTTGAATTACGGATGCTCAATTTAAGCTGATTTTAACCCCCAGTTCTAGGGGGTGCGCTGCAGATAAGGCTAAATTTCAAGGTTGGATAGTTCGGTCACATTGTTATGTCGTTTTAAATAAATGCTTCAATTGTGAGGGATTTTCCAAACGTTTAGGAAATGGTGTTTCTCTCTTGATAGCAATCTGTCATACAACATAAATGGATTGTCCACATGGAGGACAAGAGTAGCAGCCAGAGCTCCAGCTGTTGCCTTTGCACAATTTGTGGAAATGGATGTTGATAATGCATATAAGTATCTAATTCACACACATACAACATATTCAACAATCATATGTAGAACAATGGATGCCGTTCTGACATCTATTGTGTCTGTTTATCTTGTTTGGGTTTTTTTTATTCAGGGTCATATTAAATTGTTCCCAGTATTTAGTTTTTAGTTAGAAATACATCTTCACATTCAGAATGGGAATGAGCATCTGTCCTTTGCCCAAATGAAATTTCCGTACCACAATTTGTTAATTATTAGTAGTAGTAGTAAATACTTTAAGCTTGAGAGCAAAAGAGGAACTTGTCTCAGAGAGATATGTCTGTCTTGTCGTTGTTCAGTATGTTTTTGTTGAAGCACCTTCGATTGACGTCCATTGTTAAAGATGCCACAATTAGTTTGTCTACAGAAACTACAGACAAAAAAAATTAAATAGAACTTATTATTTACTTTTCCACAGTATTTCAGTCATCATTATTCTTGTCTGATTCCCTTTTGGCATGTTTTTCAGGTCCAAATGCCCAGCTCCTCTACAAAATTGCATCAGGTGATCCACAGGGACACTTTATCATCACTAAGGAAGGAGATCTCCAAACCAAAAAGGCCTTGGACAGAGAAACTCAATCCTTTTACAACCTAGTCATCACAGTCAATGACCTGGCCCCAGCGCCCATGACCCGCTTCACCAGCACCGCTCAGGTGTCCATCATTCTCCTGGACGTCAATGACTGTCCGCCGACCTTCACCTCCCAGAAGATGACCTACATCCAGGAGAACACGCCAGTGGACACAGTGGTGTTTACAGCCCAGGCCAGTGATGCCGACAGTGGACCCAACAGCTATGTCGAGTACTCCCTCAGGGGACCTTATGGCAACAAGTTCAGCATTGGTACAATTGATGGAGACGTGCGGTTAGTTGGGGAACTTGACCGAGAGGAGCTTTCCAACTACACTCTCACAGTTGTGGCTACAGATAAAGGAGAACCTCCTCTGTCTTCTACCATGGATGTGACTATGGTGGTACTGGATGTTAATGACAACACACCGAGCTTCTCACAGAATATATACGATATTGAGATCGAGGAGAACACCTTGACGGGGACAGACGTGATCCAGGTCTTTGCCAGTGATGCCGACGAGGGCACCAATGGACAAATCCGATTTTCTATCTCCGGAGGCAACACCAACTCTGATTTCAGGTTTGATTCAGTCACAGGGATGATTTCAGTGGCCAAGCAGCTTGACCGTGAGACACGCTCGTCCTATTCACTGGTGGTCCAAGCGGCCGACCGTGGCAGCAGCCCCAGGGTGGACCGTGCAACAGTCAACATTGTGTTGCTCGACGTCAATGACTGTTCGCCCGTGTTTGAACTCTCTCCTTACACTGTCAATGTTCAGGAAAACCTGGAAAACCTACCAAAAAACGTTCTGCAGGTCCGTACGTTTGTTTTGCTTCTTTTGTGAACACATTCACTGGATGTTAAAGCAGTTAGGACATGATTAAGATTCACAGGCAGGACCTGCTGAGTGCGAAGAACGCAGTGTTTTGAATGACAGTCCTGAGACCTTAAACAAGCTAATGCTTTAACCAGATTTGTAGTAATACTAACTTAATAAGTGTAGGTATGTGAGCAGTACTAGTGCACTAAACCTTTTAGCATGGAGGTCTTATTTTGCGAAATTCCACGACATTACCTGACTGAAATGATAAAGCAGTGATATATGACTGCAATCTGCTCTGCACAATTAGAGCTTTACAGGGTTTCACCAAAATATGAAACGGAGCTAAATTGCACGATAAAGCAATTAGCGTTGTAGCCACCCTGATGACTAAATGAGCCATATATGAAAAATAGAGGGGAATGATTGATTTTCATTTTCTTTCGCTTGTACTGTACCTTCTGAGGAAATGAGGGTACAGTGATGTGGTGGGAAATGGTCCGTGTGTGGATGGTTTTGCCACACTGTGCCACACATCTGTAGACTAACCTGGCTATGCCTGTCTATGGCATGCAAGGCAGGGAGGGCAGGCAAGCCCACAATGTATTTTGGTACACTGGTGAATAGTTTAGCACTGGTGACTGTGTGGCTTCTTTTATGTGAATTCACTGGTAGAGTCTGATTAGACAAAGTGACTAACCCAACAATTCAACAGTTACCTTCATTGTACTGCTGAGGACTGTGATGGTTAATTAGCCCTCAGCTGCTTTAGTGCTACGCTTTTTTGTAAGAATGCTCAAGTGGGATTTAAACTGATATGCAATCCAAATAATATCATTTGATTTATTTGGTCAACACGTTGAAATGTCAAATGTAAAACACAAAAACACAGATTTATCTCATTTTCGTTTGATAATTTATTCATTAACTCCACTATGTTACAGAAGGAAATATTTTATTATTTATGTCCAGTACTTTTACTGGATAGTGACAGTTCCTTGTATATTTACACATTCAAAATTTAAATGTGATTTTAGATGTGATTATACCTCTGGCGAGCTTTGTATTCCTTCTATTTGCACCAGACTGATGTTGTTGTTCTGCTGAAGGAAATGGAAAACACATTTCTTGTAAAAAAAAAAAAAAAAAAGTTCAGTTTAAGTTCTCCATAAAAAACCCATTTCTTTTTCTTCTTCTTTTTTTTCTAGGTTGTTGCCAGAGATGACGACCAAGGTGCCAACAGTCAGCTGAGCTACATGCTCAGTGGTGGAAACGATGAGGGAGTGTTCAGCCTGTCATCCAGCGGTCAGCTAAGCCTGACCCAGACTCTGGACCGTGAGGCTCAGGGGAAATACATCTTGCTGATCACAGCCACTGACTCAGGTACAACTACACTGGACGTTTGGAGCTAACAGGACAGTTGATACCATTTAGAAATGTTTGGGTTTTTTTTTTTATTACATGGAATATGATTTTTTTTTATATTTAATTGTTTGTCTTCACTCACACCACATTCTACTTATAATTTGTGATCTGGTAAATGTAGTGATGACTGAACATCATGTAATATATCCTAACATGGGCATTGTTGAACTTTACCAAAGCTAGAAACATATTGTATAACCAGCCTGTAAAACCAAACGGAAAAAAAATATTTTCATAAACTAACAGCAATGTAAACAAACAGCATTTTGATTTGTGCACACTGTGCACTGTGCTCTTTTTGTGTGGTACAATAATCTAAACATTCAGGAGTTTTTAGCTTGCAAAATAGTGGGTGTTTTTTTTTACCTATTTCCCCAGAAGTCCTTTCAGTGGGTTCGATTGAATAGCATCCTCTGTTTATTTGGATACGGTGGTAGGGCTTGATATAGCCAGATAAAAGGTTAACTTGTTATTGCATAGAGGCCAGTTAATGTGCAGTTAAAGGAGAACATGCATATCCCCGTTGCAGCCAAATCACATGGTATCCCAGTTAAGTATATGTTTCCCTGAGTTGCTCTGGCACAGCCGTCACGGTCTGAGGGTGGTTCTGTTTCATTCCTGTACTGACCATGTGACTGTTCATAACGCTGTGTATTTTTGACTGTGCAGCGCTTTGGTGAGAATTGGGACAGTGCTGCATGGAGTGTCTTGTTTTTGAAAAGTGTCAAATGCTTTTACATAAAAAAGACATCTCCAAGAGTGCACATCTAAATTCATTATCTACAGTGGGCTTTGAATAATTTGCATAGTTGTAGGGGAAATGTCTACTTTGTGAGTCACAATGTTATTGTAAGAGTATATTAAGTAAACTAACTGTGCAACAGCATTAATATGATAGTCTAAGTAACAAGTATTTGATGTATTATATTCTATATGTTTTGATCAGATGTTCTTGCTCTATATGCTGTTTAGAGGTCTGTGCCACATGGACAAAGCTGCCCAAAAAGCGAACATACTAATTAGGATTCGATCCCTTTTTGTACGCTTCACAAGGAGTCCATATTTAGAGCCCTGACAACAATTCCAAAATATTTTGACAGGACATTTCAGTACAATGTTGGTGAGAGGCATAAAGAAGGATTTGGGGTAGAATATCAAAATATCAAAAACCCCATAATCATGGTACAGGCCAAATTACCCAGCAGCATTTTCTCACATTTTTGAGGCCTCAGCTAAGACAGTGGGGGGGGCGGTTCTCTCAGGCTCTATCTGGCAGGAAATGTTGAAGGTGGATGGTGCAGACATGTCTCCGAGTCTGCTGTCTACCATGACCCATTTTCAACCACAGACATTCATCTTATCATGTTAAGGTCTGCCTTTATCTTCCTTTACTGCCATATTGACTAGATTCATTCCAAAAACATCATGTAACAGAGAGAGAAAAAAAGACTCCAGAGGATTTATCATCCTGAGTCTTCAGTGTGTAAAAGTATTATCCTCCTAGCCAAGGACTTTAGCTATCCGTTTATCAAAATTATGCTGTATTGTCATGTTTATTGTCAATGTAAAAGCCAAAGCAGAGTTCTGCAGCAGTTCTCCTCTTGATCGTAGTCAATCACAGACTGACTTTCACATTTTGGTGCAGAGCTCTGTTCCTGTGTACAGTTCCATAGTGGTCAAACCTCCTGGGACATTTTCAGTCAAAGTAAAGTCAGTAATTGCACCTGACCGGGGCTCTGTGAGCCTCTTTGCTATGCTGATTGAAATCTGTCATGAAATGGATGGAAACAATGGAGCTCACCAGGTGCTGGTTCTCATTACTGGGTCTGGCTCATGAGAACAGCTGAATTTGGCAAACTCCTGCCATTATTTGAAAATCTGAGCACAGCCCCCTGAAATGTGGCATCCATACAATCTGCATGAAGGTGTTTTACAAGGCGTCTTGTTGAGAGAACTTGAAGATTGGACCTGGCATATTTGTGTGTTTTCCCCTCTCTTACTTGTTTATGGAAAGCTGTTTGCAGTGTTTCTGAGTCAACGTGTTGTGCGGATACTGGGAGACACTGTGGAGCTGCACGGTCCTTGGCTCTTCATACTGCACGGACAAAAATCTGATTTGCCTGCAGCTGATCAAGATGTTAAGACACCACTTAGAAATGTACAAATAACACCTGCTTGACTGAATGTAAACCGTGAGATCTCCAACAGAGGCACGCAGACAAATCGTCTTCCCAGGCAATGTTGTTGGAATAGCAAGAAAACATTAATGCAGATGGCGGGTGGTTATATGTGGGTTATTTGGATCATCACCAGGAAGGTTCTTCATGCTATCAGTTAGATTAATTACATACTTGTTGCTATAGGATTTAGGCATTCTCATATCTAGATATTAATTCCCGGGATTATCTGTTTGGGTTTTAGTGATTCAGGATTTATTCTAACTTTGAGGTTTTGGATCATGTTGGAAGGATGCGTCTACGGTGTATGATTCCGTATGTGATTACGGATCACTGTTCATCATCGGCGCACATGCGTGTATTCTTTTGTGAGTGTTTGTGTAATATGTGTGTTGGCTCTAAGTTTAGTGTGAGTCTGCGTGCGGCGGTGAGAGAGTCCTCGGGGCACATTGACATGCACTGCGCTTGGTCACATTTATTAAAGAGAAGGCACAGTAAATCCCTTGGCCCATGCCTATAATAGAGGATACGGTCGCATAGAAATCCCGTGTCTTTCACATCCCTCCAGCACATCGCTCCATAGTGTCGCACTGTTTGTATATGGCCTTTTGGCTGGTGGGTGATGGGAAGTTTTTGGGGGCTAAACGACTGCTTAGAAGATAAAGAATTTTAATGACCAACCCTATTTAAACGCAGGATCTTTTATTCTCTTAAATGGCTCCCATGAATCTTCTTGAGCTTTCCCCCCCGACTTGATGAGTTGAATAACGATCTGTCAGTCTCCAGTTTGTCACAAGCTCAGATAAAAAATTAACCGTATGTATTTTACGTGCCTTCCCTATAAAGCAAATGAAGTCTTGTATAAACACTGATAACGTAGTGCTAAAACATGTCTGGCGTTGCTAGCTGTCTAACTTTTACTACAATAAATCTTTAATAAGGTCCATTTCTAAAGGTTTCAGCCTGTCTGCAGTTTAGTGGCAACACAAGACTTAGCCAAATAAAATATCAGGTTCCTCAAATGAATTTTAACAGAGCAGTAACATTCTGGATCAGCTCTTAAAAAACTTTTCAGAAACAATGTGGTCTTGCAGAGATTTTTCCTATCGCCTGTTTTCTCTTTTTTTTCCCACTCCTTGGCAAATCCAAATAACAATTGCTGGATCTGCATGTTTGTGTAAATAGCTTTGGTAAGTAATGTGGAGCTTTAAAAAGGTGGTGTGGGTTGGATGATTAGTGCTTCAGCCTGGCAAGACACTTTTTAATGATGTTTATATGTTCAGTTTCTCTTAGGAACCTGGTTAGCACATCCTGCCCTTACACAGTGAATTTGATCATAGCTAGTCGTAACTGTTTTTAGCTGTATGTCATTTGTGTGTGAATAAGTATGCATGTAATCATATTTCAGATTTATATGGCCCATGTGTGAACATTATGGAGTTGTGTTATGAGAAAATGACACCACCATCTCTCGTACTGGTTATGATCCGCTGGTATTGCTGCGTCACCATAAAATGAAAAAAAAAAAAGAAAAAACGGTCCACAGATGCACTGCTAAACATGGATGTCCAAATATTCAGTAACGCAGTGAATAATACAACCATTATAATAAAATCACAAAAGGCAAATCACTTCATTAAATTTCAGCACAGGCTCTAAAATATGAGAAAGGGCGGCATGTCTGTCGATACGCTTTGCTTGCCCTCCTGCAAACCGCCCAAACACTATCCGCAACATATGGGGAAGAAATTATGCAAAAGTATTCAGGCGCAGCACTCCATAAAGAGCCTGCAAGCTGTAGAACTTTTCAGGCTTAATCTGAAGATTGCCTCTCAGCTTGCTGCATTATTAGAAATATTCTTTCCCCCTTATACCAGGTAGCAGCTTTGAGTGTTCTGCTCAGATATCCCTTTCACTCTGTTGCTTGTTAACTGTGAGAAAACCTCTGTTTACTCTGTTATGTTTGGCAAACTGTGCAGTGGGACAGCTCGCACCCTGCACTCAGCTCCACCGAGGCCATTCATGGGTGTTGAACAGGGTTGCATTAAAAGAAGCTTTGTCGCAAAGCAACAGGTTCTCAGAGGCAGAAAAATGTCAATTTCGCCTCGATGGCAGCCAATTCTCTCCCCCCTGAGTAATGATGCGTTTTATTTACGCTGTCCCTTAAGAGCCCAATCTAGCTGCAGTCCATAAACCATAATTAACCGTTTAGCCTTAAGCCTCAGGCTACAGATGGGCTGTCTCATAAATTTACACAATCATCCGTCTTCCCTAAGGCAACCTGTCCTGGACTTCCCAGTTTAATGAACTTGGCTGTTTGAACATCCAGGCCTGTGTGCACTGATGTGCTGCGACTCTGTTTTTTGATAAAACAGTCAGTCATATTGAAGGAAGAGATTATCTCTTGTGCCAGCAGAGACACTCAAACCGGCTTCTTAACACAGCTTAGACTGAGCAACTCAGGGCAACTAACAGCTTTTCCCAGGAGGTGGGTTCCGCTGTTTCCTTCAAATCAACCCCCTGCGAGGCTCTCACAGCAGTGTGCACCCTCATAGCACCTGCAACGGTCAGAAAACAGATCACTTAATCGTCATTAACACATGTATTTGTACCCCCTCCAGTTCAGAAAGTATGGCCATGGCACCTTCTTGGAGGTTAATGTGATTTGACCAGTGGTAATGTACACTAATAAGGTGTTTGGGCCCTACCATATGTTTATGCTAGACAGTGCTTGGTTGAGAGGCTTAAAAAGAAACGTGTCTTAAAGGATGGAAGCAAAGGCAACAGATGGTCAGCCGATCTAGTTTAGTCTCTTTCAGGACCCTCCTGAAAGCTTGTTATTTTGGATGCTCATTCCTCGGGGTTATTCTGGGTTCTCCCATTTTCTCCCGACATAATCCACACTAAAACAAACCTCTTACATCTGAGCTTAGATGCAGCAATGAAATAATAGGAGACAGAGTTAAATGTCATTCCCACTGTGAGTTTAACAGCCACTTTGAGTTCTTTGGGATTATTGTGAAATATCAAACAGCGAGCTCTGTTTTGCTTGTCACTGGCCCAACTGTGTCATTCGCAGATCTGAGGGGAATGTGCTGCGTTTAATTAAATGGTAATGGTGTTTCTAGATTCAATTAAAGCAGCGAGGAATCCTCATGTGGCTCGAGCACTTTGAGCGCCCCGACGGATTGAGTTGCTTTGTGTGAAACGAGGTGCTCTGACGCCAGCATCTTCCTGCTTTATCCCATTGTGTAATAGCTGCTCATAGGATAAAAAAAAAAAGTTATCTGAATACCATCAGTCTGATGTCTTCCCAAGGAGAAAACCCTGTCTTGGAGACGTGGTTATCACCACAGTTGAGCTCAGACTTATCCTTTATGGTAGTCATACCACTTCAGAGCTCAGTGGCTCCAGCACAGCTCTCTGAGGCAAAACCATCTCATGGAAACATGGTACCACAAAGTCCACTATTTTCTTTACTGACTGAGGGAGCATGCGTCTTTCATAGCCCCATTTCCTCATGTATAATAATAACCAGGATAAATTTGGATCACATACACACACACACACTCAGCTTGACTGTTAGCAATGAGTGGCATTTGCTTCCAAAACAATTTCCTAGCCACAGTTAAATTGCTCATATAAAATTACATAGTTTATCTTGAATTGTGAGTGATGATGTTGATTATGCTACAAATCAAGTCACAACCTTTTTGTTAATTTTTATGTAGACAGTCATACGCACATTTAAATACTGTGTCTGTGTCAAATGAATGTTGACAGCTCTAGTATCTTAAAATCAATTTTTTGGCATCACAGCAAAGAGAAACACCCATTATTTAAGGCTCTAATCATCAGGAGAGTAGTGTCAGGTCATGGCAGTTTGCTTTTCTAAGCTATGTGAGATTAACCCCTGTGATAAGATTATGCTCGTGGCCCAAACTTCAGACAGAGGTGAGGTAGTGCATTGATTGCCTTATCTGTTTTGGCTCAACAAGCGATTTAGAAATTACAGGCCTAATGGTTATAAGAATCCAAACATTTTAGTTTCTCACACTATTTCTCTCCAGTGAAACATGTACATGCATCCAAGTAACTTGGATACGCTTTGGGATCTCATTTAGCAATATCTTCAGTTAAGAGGGAGGAATATTTTTTCCATGGTTTTATTTCATTGAGACTAATAACATAACGTAAGATGATGAAAACGGGATCTAAAAATAGGCTACAAAAGGCTGAGACTGTCTGCAGCCTTATAAAACGTACAAAATTTACAGAACTTATGCAGAAAGAAAAAAGAAAAGAAAAAAAGGTTCTGGGGACAGGATTTGCCAGTGGAAAAAATACTTTTCTAACCACAGTGCACGGCAGCCACCGGTAGGCAGCTGCCCTCCTGCTGCAAATTTCCACCAGCTTTCTTTCCATGGCAAAATGATGTCATTTGTCATATAGCGCCTGCACGTTGTCAGATTTAGGCATGTGATTCAGGCATTGCCATATCCACAAAGCCCATCGGCCCACCCCCGCTGCCCCTCTTTCCTCAGATTGAGGCCCGCTGCACAAGGTGACACCAGCCTTGGCTGCGATCATCATAATCATTGACCCTGACACTCTTCGCTGAGCTTTGCCAGATTCCAGCAAGGACTGCATGGAGGAGATGCTGGCATTTCTATGCACTCTTAGTGAGCATTCCTCTCACGTTGAGTCACTCCCTCCAAAAGGAGAAGAAGGAGTTGGAGGATATTTAGTACATAGCAAAGTGTCTGGGATTGTATATCCTGCTGTTACAGGTATGGTATTTGGAGGAAATTTAAGAATCTGAAACAGATGAAATACTCAGCTGCGATGCTGACCTTGTTATTTAACAGCCGCCCTGCATCTTAAATTAAGAATGTCTTACGCTAACTATAACTGTTTGAAATGACATATACATACATTTGCATACCTGCCGAGATATAGTTTACCTTTTGCGACTAAATCTATCATGTAACAAGATAGAGCTGAACTATTTACACATTGAACAGCAGGTTTTGGGGGAAACAGCTGCCAGGGGATATGTGATAACAGTGAACCCCAGGAGGCTAAGGCGGCATGTCCTGAAGCTGCACAGAGGCGCATGATGCTGCGAGAAGTGATACACCATAAAAGATGTGAAAAATGCAGCACTGGAACCCACGCCTGTCAACAACAGCAGGGTTAGCACAGTTTCAGGGTCACACAGACGAGCATGAGGGGGCTTTGGAAGTACTAGAGTATAGTATAATCCTTCTCTAAAGCGGCTGAGGTGCGTTTGCTCTGCGCTTACTAAGAATTAGTTGGGTTAAGTGTTCTGTGCTTCAGAGCTCTCGATACATTTGATGACAGAGACATTGCAGGTCTAAGGTCACACAAATGGTGGCAGAGTAGACTGTTCGTTCTCCCGAGGCAGTAAACAGGTTGTGACATCAGATCCTGTCCGGAAGTGAAAAGCCTGGAAGGAGGTCAGTGCGCTCCGCATACACATGAACATGCACTCACACGCAGGGGTTGCCTTCTTCCGCTGCTTCCGCTGTTAGTGGTGAAACAATGCTACTGAAATGCAGCAACTGTTCTCACTGTAACAGAAGGCGCACTGGGTTTAGAAAAATCTAGCATCTGGCATGATATTCAAAAACAAATATTTTCGTAATTCACTCAGTCTCTTGGTAGGAGCTAATGGCTTTTGTAGACAAAGCCACTTAGCTCTCAGAGCCACTCGTCAGCCGAGCAGCTCCAGCCTCCAAACAACATCTTTAATCAGCAGCAGTCTTAGCAAGTTACTGACTGTCAAACACACTCTGCCCGGCAGCTCGCTGAGACCGACACCTTGCCGACTCGGATCGCTCTTCAATTAAGAGGATCACTCGGGGAAGGAGCAGGAGCTGCTCTAATCTGTTGCCATGACAACCTCCCGAACGATGACTCAACGTCAATTCAGTCACGTTGTGCGCTTGAGATGTGTGACACCGCAGGCAGCAGAGGCAGATTAGACAGCTGCAATCAAGTATGATGCTGATTAAGTAATCCTGCTGACTACATTTGTTTGGGCTCTTAGCCACATGTTGTGGTCCTCTGATTACATAACAGCCCTGTGATGATACACTATAGACTTGATGCTGTCTAAATTGCATACCACAATTTACATTTTCCACTTGGATTGTATTTCTGCTGCTGTGAGCTCTTTCATATTTGACACCAGATTTGTCGTCATATGTCCCTGTATAAATTGCCAATGATTTTGCAGTATTATGTTTATCTCTTAATCACAAATATTTGTGAAGGTGGAAATACATAATCGCCTCAAAATGCTACATTGCCTGTATTTGGTTATAAACACTGGATTCTTAAAAAGTCTTTGCTAGAACTGCAGAGGACATGACTCATTTTTGGTAATGAATCACTAAGGTGATTAGTGTTGTATGGTTACTGGATCGCTTTTGGGGTAAAAATTGTTTACTGTTACTTTAGTTTGTATCATTTATTTTGCTCCTGGAATTCAGCTATGTTTATCCTGAGTGTGCATGTTAGCCACTTCTGTTCTGACCCAAAAAACCTGAATACATGACAAGCTTAAGGTTGAATGTCTGTTTATTGTCATAAAGCCAGGCAGTGAAGTGATCTTACTGTAAACTATCTCAAACCTCATTTTATGCGGAATCCCCTGCCCTCCCGAAAGGAGCTGCGGTGGTCTCCAAACTCCACAATAAGGTTCGAATTTGTTGATCTTTGTAAGGGAATTCTCTTTCTCCTCTCTGCCCACAAGGAGGTCACAGTTTAGTGTCAGCAACTTATCAGCAGCTGCAAAGATCGTAGGGGATTTTATTTCTTACTCAAGCACACTTCAGTTGGTGCAACTCTGATTGAGGAGGATTAAATGATGTTTCCTCCCCTGTTGACACATACAGTATAATATGTATAGTCCGTGTCTGGTAGAAACTAAAATGTGTCTTTTATGGAAATATGTTTCATCATCAAAGCAAATAATCATTACGGAAACTCTGGTATTTTATTACCAATAGTAACAAAGAAAACGAAGGCCCCGATTTACTAAGATCCCAAATAATGAGTACTAAATTACATGTGCAATATTGAAAATTGCACATTTCATTTGTTTGGGTGATAGACAAAATTTGCAAACATGTCGGAGGTG
>JAUBNQ010000002.1:21056053-21071897 GCA_032353495.1 Ctenopoma kingsleyae
GAAATGATGAGTTTAGAGAGTGACCAGCGTCGACACAGGAGGAAATTTGATCCAGTGGAGCTTTAAGTTATTAGTGAGAGAGGCTAATAATCACTTTGATGGACTAGATAATAAAATCTCAGTATTACTGGAAGAAATCCTTCATAGAAATATTGCTCCTATAACTGTCGGGAAACCAGCAACTGCGTAAAAGCCATGTTTGGCCTTCAGTGCATCCTGGATGCACAGAAACCAGAGTCGGCAGATTATGTCAGGGGCCTAACACATGCTTGCTTTCATTTTTTAAGAGATGCAGGCGAAACCTCCTGAAACAGTGTCCTTCATGTCAGTTGTGTGTTGGTTTTTGGTTTAATTCCTTCTCAACAACTAGCTGATCCAAACAGGACTTTTTTGTGGAGCACTGTGTGTCTCATTGTGTGAGCATGAGAATGTCATTCATTTTGCAGATATTTGATGATACAGTTGTGTGT
Source organism: Ctenopoma kingsleyae (assembly GCA_032353495.1). Lineage (NCBI taxonomy): Eukaryota > Metazoa > Chordata > Actinopteri > Anabantiformes > Anabantidae > Ctenopoma > Ctenopoma kingsleyae. The sequence goes on from JAUBNQ010000002.1 coordinate 21,056,524, forward strand.
AGGTGGCTTTAGATGGAATTTGAGAATCTGTATAATTGGACTAGAGAGTGTTTAGTTTAGTGACCCACTTTGCTATCCGTGTGTCAGTGTATCTAAAAGCAAAACCGATGTCTATGTGATGCTCCAGTTTCTTTTTCCTTTGAACAATGTTTTAGCGACATTGAGTATGATGGAAGACAGTCATTTTATCAACAGTGCTCATGTATCATCTCAGGAGACATTTTCAGAAGAAAATAATTCATCTGACTTCCAAATGAGAATAATTGGCACAAAATATAACGAGCATGTTGCCCTGATTTTCTCATATTTATAAGATAATCCATGCTGGCTGAGCAACAGAGCCACAGTCCTCCTTAAGCTTTATTTTCTGACCCTCAACACCCTCTTTTCTCAGATTTGTTATGTTTTGATTTCGCACAGCTCTGCATCAAGAGAGAAGTTTGGTGGCCACTGTCCAAATGTTTTTTATTATCTCTTATTAATCCAGGCCCCCGCGGTACACGGGTTCAAGCATCTGATGTTTTCAACAGCTGAGTACACATGCACAGGAGACACAAGCTCGGGGTTGTGTTAATTTTTTTGTGTTTTATAGTTGGCACATTCACATAGATTCCTGAAGAGAGCTGCAGGAGGGAACGACTACATGTTAGAGGTGGGAAAGTGGCTCATGCAGATTGCAGATCTCAGCTTTTCTCAATCCTCTGATGCCTTCTGTCCTTATAAACAATGTAAACATATGCAAATCATTAACAGCTCAAGACACTTTAAAGATATCCCCAAATCCCATATTGTGACTTCCAGACTGAATTTGTGTTTGTTTGGAATGAAGACCAAGCAGTTCAGCGTACCATTTATATAATTCTAAAGGGCAGCTCAAGTAAGACAGATGACTGAATCTTCTTTTTTTTTTTTCTTCAGGTTTTTCTGCATTGCAGCTCATTTTCATCTGCTATTGATTTAAATCCATCCCCCGGGGCCCAGCGAGCCCCTTTCTGTCACCCACTCTGAGAGAAAAACGGTTAGATTTTTGCTGAAAATAGCACTTCTCCTCACTCAGATTCCACAGACTAACTTGCTCAGTGCCGTGCACCTTAAAATAGATACCTCGCTGAGGAGATTAAATCTATGAGCATCCAAGACCCCAGGAAGGACGCCTGAAAGATTTGGTTTCAGAGACGTTGAGTCCTTTTGATGTGTTCTGCGCTGATTTGTGTTGATGTGGCAGTACAGCCGATTGAAACCCAAACCGGTGGCGAGAGACATTTACTTGAATTAGATGCAGCAGGAATACTGTGACTGAGCCCTCACAGGAGTATGAATTGGTGCAGTGTGGAGCTCACTGCAAATGACAAGTCATGTACAATAAGTTAGCATGAGTCTGAAGTCAAAATAGGAGTCTTAATGGCAGTCACATGTTACTGTGTCCTCTTTACTTACTGTGGCACAAAAAGGACTTTCTAATCCTTCATGTTCAGGTCTGTCGTGTGAATGGAAAGTGTAATAAATTGCTACTTTGCTGACCAGCAATTTAACTCAATAGCTATTATTTCTTTTTAATATGTTCACTGTACGTGAACAGTAATCTGCTTTTGTCGCTTACAGTTTTCTTTTCCTTTCCTCCCTCCAACTCCAGGTTCTCCATCCCTGAGTGGAACGGGGACGGTAACGGTTCTGGTAGACGACGTGAATGACAACGTGCCCGTTTTCACTTCCTCCACATTCCATACCACCATTACAGAGGACGCCCCGACGGGGACAGATGTGTTATTGGTCAACAGCTCGGATGCAGACGTGGGCGTTAATGGTGTTATAAGGTACTGAAGAAAAGGCTTTACACTCTTTACCATTTACTCTGCAACAACAAATATAGATTCGTTTTTAAGGAACTGTGTTTTGTACTTGTGAACTAACATTCAAATTAACTGTGGCGTTAGATTTCCTGGAATTTCCTGTTTGTTGTCTCTTTCTTTTGATCTGCTTGCGTGTGTATTTTTAGGATTCGTTGTGATGGAGCACATTTTAGAGCTGAGAGAGATGGGGATGACATGCAAGAAATGTTCCCAAGCAAGCTCAAACAGCAGAAATTGCAAATACTGATCAGTGCCTTTAACCACCTAAGGCTCCAAAGCACCCAAACCTGTTTACACATTACGTGTAGTCGATTCCTTCTCTGTGAGGCACATATCTATGAATTATTAAAAGAAACACAGGCTTGATTTTGATTCAGTTACCATTTTCATTTCATCATTTAAGTCAAAAACACTGTTTACAAATTATATATAATAATATATATTTATATATTATAATTATATAAATAATTACAACAACAAAAATACTTGTCTTGAAAACCCCCCCCAAACGCATTCAAATTTCCTTTTTGTCCTTACTGTCTCCACCCTTAATGACAGGAGGATGCGGAAGGAGCAGATACACAGAGAGAGTGGATGGAAAAAAACATACACCAGTAATGAGTTACAAAAAATGACCTCAGAGGTTTTTCCAGAGACCTCTGTAGGAAACGGTAGACAATTTGCGCTGAAAGTTTATTTGAAATTTAACTTAATAATGACAGATTAATGCAGGAATAAATACTTTCAAGTATATTATTACCAATTAAGAAGAAGAGATTTATGTCATTCTGTACAGTTTCAATAACTGCTGTTAGTAATCAGGTCAGTTTTAGTTTGCTTTGATTCCCTGGTGTGAAAATATCCTTTCAGGCCATACAGGGCCAGGTTTTGGCTTCAGTGAAACGTTCTACCTCATCACCAGCTTTGTGAAATTCCAGGCCGATGTTGCAATTGATGACAGGAATTTAGGCAGAGAGTGTAGAGTTTTAATCAGTATTCGAAGTCATTGTTTAGGCTGCTATTCTCAAGCTAGACGGCAGCTTTTTCACACTCACAGCCCGCTCCGCAGGGGAGCTTGTAAGAGCTTCTGGTCGGCCTCTCTCAAGTCGGACGCTGACTCAAGTCCGACCCCTCCTCTCTTCTCAATACCCCACTGGGTACACATTGGGGGGTACCGCAGCGCGCTCCAGTTTCCCAAAACATGGTAATGAGGATGTTAATTGTCTATGACAGTACGAGATGTGCCCATCAGGGGTTCCGGGGGGCCCTTAATGGAGACCAAAACTGGTTACCTTCAGATATTAGTTCTGATTCTCACAGCTGATTAAACTTAAGTCTGGAACCTGGACTTGCCTCTGGACTGTGCTGACACCACGAGCATCTGTGGACAGTTTATGTTATCAGTGATGTCCAAACAAGCTTTGCATCCACTCTGCTTTCACACGCTGTACTGTAATTTGTCATCGCATCACTGGAAGGGGGTGGGGGTGCCTTTACAAGAGGCCTTTTGAAAATATGCACTGGTGTGTACATGTATGTGTCAGTTTACGTTTATGTCTGGGTCCTGCTGGAGACTTGTGAGATATAGAGTGAAACATGATATTAGTTTGAAAGCCAAAGAGTGTGTCCCCTCAGTCCTGATGAACTTTGTTACATGATGTTACATGTGATTATATACACATATGTTTTGTTTATTTGTGACTTTTTTTTAGAAATCTTTATTTTTTTCTTCCATCAAACTATGGTAAATTATTGAATAAGGTAAATTACATTGACTAAGATAAATCAAATAAGAGATTTTTGTTTTCAAGGCAGCCTGGACCACAGGGCCTCTGTGTAAGCAGTGAAGCAGAAAACACTGGGTGCATTTGATAGAATATGAAGCTGGATGTCTAAGTGAGTTAACTCAGCGATTTGATGTCATGCCAGTACAATATGGTGACCATTATGGAACATATTTCTGCATTTTGTTCAATTAAATATGCATTTGTGATGTTTGAAACAGTGCCCTCTACAGATCACTCGGTAACAGTACTGAAAAAGCCCCCTCAGTCACTGGCAGTGGACCAGACACTGTGAAGAAACAGTTTGAGGGGAATGACTCATGTAACACCTGACACTCAGTATTTACATTAGAAACAGCTATAATAACACAATCAGCACACTGTAATGTGTGATGTGTTCATGAAGCAGGAGTTAAAGTAGCTCCATAGCCACCGATAAGTAACTAGAAATTTTATCGACCAAAAGAAGCGATTGTGTTTTTTCATGTTTTAGTGTCATTTTTTTATGCAACTAAACGTAAAAAAATATGCACCTCCAAAAAATAATTATTTTCTTTTTCAGTAAACAGTCAAGCTTTATAAGATTTCAACTGGCAAAGACAGATGAGAGAACTGACTTGTGATAGACATACGGATAAGAAACTAGTGTCTTAAATAAAAAGTGAAAGAATCATATTATAGATTCAGACATTAAATACCTTTTTTATATGTTAATGCAACATAAATACAGTTAATTATCTGACCCACATACATATCCTTCTTTATGTTTCCTACAGTTACAGCCTGACCGGAGGACACGGCCAATTCTCCATCAACCCAGCTACAGGACAGATTATCACAAGCTCCCTGCTGGACCGAGAAGACAGGGCCAATTACCAGCTGCTGGTTGTGGCAACAGATGGAGGGCAGCCTGAGGGCTTGTCCAGCTCTGCCACCGTGTCTGTGACGGTGGCCGACATCAACGATAACCCTCCACACTTCCACCACGACCCCTACGTTACCCACATCCCTGCCTCTACTGGAGCAGGTTAGTTTATACCTTTACAACTGTCCTAATTTGCATTTGTTCTCACCATTGCAGTCCTGTGCTTTTAGGCAGGGTTTAATTAAAGTTTCAGTGCTACTTTTGACTTTTATTTGATTTGACCATACCACCGGGTTACATAAATTAGTTTTACTTTAGGGTTGAACAAATTGTTTTCGTCTTAATTTCCTTGCAGTATATCTACACAAATTATGTTTGTCCATGAAATGAGGAGCACATTACATTTTAATTAATTACAAGGAATCACTATTAAAGCTATTTTGAGCTTGAATTTATATTTGGGGCCTTGCACTTGTCTATATACACCTGTCTGTGTGTAAGGTCACAGATGGTGGCTTTTTCTAAATGTTCTTCCTATTTGCTTCTTCAGGGTCCCTGGTCTTTGCTGTCACTGTCACTGATGAAGACTCAGGGTCCAACGCTCAGCTGCACTATTCCTTAATGGGGCGTAACTCTGAGAAATTTAAGATCGACCCCGTCAGAGGTGCCATCACTGCCAATGAGAAACTGACTGGAAGCTCAGAAGTTACCCTTACTGTTCGAGTGAAAGATGGTGGAGCTAACCCCAAAACGGATATGACCACTGTGACCGTCCGCTTTGTTACTGGCGGAAACTTCCCTGTCATCAAGCTGAAGGAGCACACATTCACGTTCCCTGAGAGCCAGCCGACGAACCACATTGTTACAACTGTGAGTGGTTCTTCAATGAGAAGCGGACCTCTGTCATATTACATCGCCAGTGGCAACCTTGATAATGCCTTTCATATTGACCAGCTATCAGGTGAACTGTCAATCAGGCACCCGCTAGATTATGAACACATTCAGAAGTATGTTCTCTGGATTGAGGCCAGAGATCAGGGCTTCCCACCTTATTCTTCTTATGACAAAGTGGAAATAACTGTGCTTGATGTAAATGACAATCACCCAGTGTTTGACAAGGATCCCTTCCACGCTGAGATACTGGAGAATCTTTCCCCTCAGCGTGTGTTGATGGTCTCTGCTGTTGATCTAGACAGTGGACCTAATGGACAGCTGGAATATGCTATCATTGATGGTAACAGGGAGAACAGTTTCAGCATTAGTCGAGCAACTGGTGAAATACGAACCACCAGGCCGCTGGACCGGGAGAAGGTGGCTCAGTACACTTTGAAGATTAAAGCCACTGACCGGGGGTCGCCACAGAAAAGCACAGCAGTTAAAGTACTAATCAATGTATTGGATGTAAATGATAATGCTCCAAGATTTTCAAAGATCTTTAGTGCCACAGTAGCTGAAAATGCCCCGGTGGGCTACACGGTCACCAGAGTCACCACCACAGATGAGGATGCTGGTTCAAATGCCGTTAGCCGATATTCAATTACAGATAGCAGCCTTCCATTCAATATTAACCCAAATACAGGAGACATAACAATAAGTAGGGCCCTGAATAGAGAAGACACTGACCATTACATAGTCAAAGTGTCTGCTCATGACTCTGGTTGGACAGTAAGCACAGATGTCACCATATTTATTACAGATATTAATGATAACGCCCCCAGATTTAGTCGGCCTTCTTACTATCTAGACTACCCTGAGCTCACTGAGGTGGGCTCGCTAGTCACACAGGTGTCTGCTACGGATCCTGATGAGGGTTTGAATGGAAAAATATTTTATTTTATTCGATCGCAGTCAGAGTATTTCAGAATGAATGCCAGCTCTGGAGAGATATTTGTGAAGCAGCAGTTAAAATATCAGAACTCAACAGGTGCTAGTAGTATAAATATAAATCGCCACAGCTTCATTGTGACAGCCTCTGACCGTGCAGTCAAGCCTTTGATGAGTGAGACGACAGTAATAGTAAATATTGTAGATAGCAATGATAATCCTCCAGAGTTTGATTCAACGAGCTACGTTACACCTGTCACTAAAAGCGTCAAGGTTGGCACTAAACTTATTAGAGTTGTAGCTGATGACAAAAAAGACTTTGGCCTTAATTCTGAGGTTGAGTACTTAATAACAGGTGGAAACAGCTCTACTAAATTCAAATTAGATAAAACAAGTGGGTGGATTACTGTTGCCTCCTCACTTACGTCTGACATGAATAAAAATTTCCACATTGTTGTCACAGCGAGTGACAGAGGAAATCCTCCTTTGTCAGCGCGGACATCAGTGAGAATTGCAGTCACAGAGGAAAACCACCACACACCCGAGTTCTCACAAAGCCAAATCTCAGCTACTGTACCTGAAAGCCTTGCTGTGGGAACAGCAATAAGGACCCTGTCAGCCAGAGACAAAGATAAAGATATGAATGGCCTTATCACATATAATATTACTTCAGGTAATGACAAGGGTCTGTTTGCACTCAATAGTAAAACTGGGGTGTTATCCCTGGCTCACCCTCTGGACTTTGAAGAGAAACAACAACATGAACTTAGAGTTTCAGCCACCGATGGTGGTTGGATTGCAAAAACAAGCTATGTCTCCGTCACAATACACGTGACTGATGTGAATGACAACCCTCCCGTGTTTGATCCTGAGGAGTACTTCCCCATTGTACAGGAGAATGTTCCAAGTGGGACCACTGTGGTTAAAATGAACGCCATAGACCGCGATTCTGGAGCTAACGCTGTCATGGCTTATGTGATACAGTCATCAGACAGTGATCTCTTTGTTATTGACCCAAACACAGGCACCATCACCACCCAGGGCTTCTTGGATTATGAGGCTAAGCAGGTCTACCATTTAACAGTAAAGGCTTTCAATGTCCCAGACGAGGAGCGCTGCAGTTTCGCCAATGTCAACATTCAGCTGAAGGGAGCCAATGAATACGTACCCCGCTTTGTCTCCAAACAGTACTACTTTGAAATCTCTGAAGCTGCTCCAAAAGGCACAGTGGTCGGGGAAGTGTTCGCCAGTGATCGAGACCAAGGAGATGATGGAGTGGTTTACTACCTCATTTTCGGGAAGAGCAAAGACAAGGGCTTCGGCATTAACAAGAGAACTGGCCAGATTTATGTCACAGGTAATCTAGACCGTGAGAAAGAGGAGAAGATTTCATTGAAGGTGTTGGCCAAGAATGCAGGAAGCATCCGTGGGGCAGATATTGATGAAGTATTTGTGAACATTACAATTTTGGATGCCAATGACCCTCCTGTTTTTACCCAAGAACTGTATGACGTGCAGGTTAGTGAAGGTCTCGCAGCAGGTGGTCTCGTTACCTTTGTGAGTGCTGAGGACTCAGACTCTGTGCCGAGCTGGAGCAGATTTTCTTACTCTATTGCTCCCGAGTTCGACAAAAATATTTTCACTATCAACCCAAAAACTGGCCAAGTGTCTGTGGCTGCAGAGCTAGATAGAGAAACAACTCCTGTTTATACTCTAACCGTTCTTGCTGTGGATACTGGCACACCTCCTGCAACCGGAAGCACCACCGTGATTGTGAATCTGGAAGATATCAATGATAACGGTCCAACTTTGACATCTGCTTATGCTGAGGTAATGGAGAATCAGAGAGCTGGCACTGCAGTTACAACTCTGACAGCCTCTGACCCAGATCTAGCACCCAACCAAGGTCCTTTCTTATACAGCCTCCTCAGTTCTGGCTCTGCCAACAGCTACTTCAGTCTAAGTCCAGCTGGAGTGCTAACCACCAGTCGGGAGATTGACAGAGAGCAGATTAGTGACTTCTACCTCTCTGTTGTGATTAAAGACTCTGGTGTTCCTCAAATGTCATCCACAGGAACAATCCATGTCAAAATAAATGATCAGAATGACAACCCATCAGAGCCAAGGTCCATGGAAATCTTTGTGCACTACTTTGGGAACATGTTTCCTGGAGGTTCTTTGGGAGATGTAAAACCCCAAGACCCAGACATTGAGGACAGGTTCCACTGCTCTCTTATTCCTCCATCCTCTGGTCTCTTTAGTATCCCACCTGGAACTTGCAACCTCAACTCTAAATCCCGCTCAACAGATGGAACATTTGAACTAACCATCCGTAGCAGTGATGGCGTCCATGGTCCAGTCAGCAATACAGCTAGAGTCCTCTTCATGGGTTTCACAAATGCCACAGTGGACAACAGTATACTCATCCGACTCAACTCTCAAGGCGTCAAAGACTTCCTTACCAACCACTACCTCAGTTTCGTACGAATTGCCAATTCCCAGCTCGCAGGACTGGGCACAGGGGTGTTGATCTATGGAGCATTTGAGCTCAACAATCAGACTTTCCTGATGGCAGCTGTGAAACGGGGACACGGACAATATGTGAACCCAAGTGGCGTGGCCACATTCTTCCAGAGTATCAAGGACGTTTTATATAGACAGAGTGGGGTGCAAATAGATGCAGTGGACCATGATCCATGCACGCGTAACCCGTGCCAGAACGGAGGCAGCTGCAAGAGGCGTCTCAGTGTCGGGCCTGATATGAAAACAGAGGAAAGTGTCCCTGTGATCCTTGTTTCCAACTACCCCCTGCAGCCCTATGCCTGCAGCTGCAGGCCAGGATATACGGGAGCTCTGTGTGAGACAGACATCGACGAGTGCCAGCCATCACCCTGCCACAATGGTGGCACCTGCCACAATCTGGTGGGAGGGTTTTCCTGCACCTGTCCTGAAGGTTTCACCGGGATGGCCTGTGAGAGGGATATCAATGAATGCCTTTCCAATCCCTGCAAGAATGGGGCACTGTGCCAGAACTTCCCCGGTGGCTTCAACTGCCTCTGCAAATCCGGCTTTGCAGGTACTACACACGCAGAAGTCAGATTTTGTCTGCTCAAGCAGACAGTCATGTTAGACTTGGAAAAATATGGGGACACACACACACACATAGTTCTTGTTCCTAGGAAAATATTTGCTTCTGCATGTTTCCAAGATGTGTTGTAGCCATAGCATACAAGCGTTACTGCCAAAAATAGTTTGGTTTTCGGATTACTAGTTGTGGGATAACAGCTATGATGCATATCAGCCTGCCATGTTTGCTTTAATAAAAAGGATGATGCGAAGCTGACCCCAGTCAGGACCTGAGCGTAGACTCCACACACAGTTCACCAGTATCATATTTCATTGTGTGCCTTCATGTGCATGCAGCTATGACCACACACAGATACATTCCTAATCCAGTTGTATACAGAATGATTTGTTAATCAAGGATTTCTCATTTGGTGCTGTTTTGAGTTGTATGACAAATGAGTAGCTTTATAAAAGATCCAATCAGGCCTTTTAGTTTGGAAATGTAATGAATACACTACATTATAACCTCTGATAAAGGGGGAGTGGATTTTAAGTGGAATTACTTAGAACAGTCATTTAAATCCTGTATGATGTCCAGCTGCTCACTGCAGCATCTGAAAGATATTTTCAAAGCAGGTCATTGCAGGCAATTTGCCTCAAGTCAAGTCATTACTGTCCCTTTTTATTATGAGGATAAAAAATGACCACAGATTTTTAGGTTTCATCAAGATAAATGACCCTCCTGAAGAAATGCACCTATTGACTTACAGTAGTTTTCATGCCCTTATAGTGAACTCTCAACTTCCTGTTTCCCCTGCCGTGTTTTTGGCAGCAGAATCTGTCTCCATTAAGAAACTTGTCTCAGGATTTACAGCCTCAAACATATTTGCAGAAGCTTATTGTCAGTCTTTTTCTGTTGTACCATGTCTGAATCATTTTGATGCCTCAGTGTATTATTTTTATTGTCAGTGTCACATTCTTTATCATGATGTTAAACTGTTCAACTCATCTATATGTTTTCCTACATATGTCCACTGCAACTGCCTGTCTTTCTGCACTGCAAAAAGAAATCGCAGCCTTTTCCAAACATAATTAGATTTTCCAATGAGTTTGAATCTGATTATTCTTAGGGAGAAGAATCTGCCAATTGCATGAGATCATTTCTTTTTTCCTATGAAAATTTCAAGATGTTGCTTTGGATTGAATGATGTCACCGCTTGACAAATGATCCAGTGAATTCCAAAACTGCACCTCTTATTTTATTTTTTAAATTTTTCTAAAATAACTGAAACTGCACTAATATGGGTGAAAATACACTTTCCAATTATAATTTACGGTTGTTTGAACAACAGTAAGACTCAAAAAGGTTAAATGTTTTCTTGCAGTGCATTTCTCAGCTGTGAGGTGATGAAAGGCCTGCATGACTTGGCCTGTGGGGGAAAGTGAACTGCACTCCCCTCTGGGTTTTCCTGTGTTGTCTGCCACCCCATCCATTTTAATTTGTGTTGTTCTGTGAACCCAGGCAAAACGTGCGATTCCATCATCAATCACTGTGACTGTAACCCTTGTTTTAATGGCGGGTCCTGTCAGAATCGAGTGGATGGATATTACTGTCATTGTCCATTTGGTAAGTAATAGTAGGAAAGTTAGGGTATTAGCAAGTAAATTGAAAAGCAAGATGGACAATTTGACATGTGCAGTATCCCAAAAGAAAATGAAGTTATTCCATTGTTAATCCATGATTTCTTAAACAAATGTGGACACTGTCATTGCATTTTGTGCCTCCATTTTTCATGCTTTGTGTCGTTGCTGTCATTAATGAAGGTCCAACCTGGGTGAAAAGAATACGTTTTCAGCATTTTGAAGATGTAGCATTATTATCTGACAGCTGCGCTTTGTTACTATTAAATACTTAACTTAAAATATTGCCTGATATTTTTATCACAGCTGCACTGTGAATCATTCATTGGCTTTGTCTCTCATTCCTCTTTTGCACTGTGTGTGTCCCAAGGGGTTTTCGGCAAACACTGTGAACTGAACAGCTATGGCTTTGAGGAGCTCTCCTACATGGAGTTTCCGTCTCTGGATCCCAACAATAACTACATATATATCAAGTTTGCTACTCTGCAGAGCAACGCACTGCTTATGTACAACCACGATAACCAGACTGGAGACAAGGCGGAGTTCTTGGCTTTGGAGATCTTCGAGGGACGGATGCGCTTCTCCTTCAATTTAGGAAGTGGAACGTATAAACTGATGACCATGATTAAAGTTTCTGATGGGCAGTTCCACACAGTCATTGCCAGGAGAGCTGGGATGGTAAGAACATCTATTTTTATCGTACACGATAGCTCACATGTTGAATGGTTATCATTGCGCATTCCTGAAATATTTGTTATTGCGTGTCGTCGTTGCTGTACTGGCTGAAACATTATGGAAAACCTGAAAATATGACATGGTATGGACGTGTGCTGCATGTTAAATAGCATTTATATCCTGGGCTTTTACAGCAGAGAGCTGCGTCCAAATTTGGCCTCATATTCTTTTTTGCACCATCAGATGATAATTAAACTCCTCCAAACCACTGGTAGCTAAGCTTATGGTTTTCATGGTTTCTAATTATATTTTATTGCTCGTTGAGATTTACAATACAAGGATCCAAAATGGACCTCTAGGTTGAAATTCTACTGTGCTCTGAATGAGAGGCTTCTCCTTGCCAGCAATGCAGTGGCAAAGGAAAAAGGGAAAAAGTCCAACCAGGCCCTGTCAAACCTTCTATAATGTAGGTCTCCTGCTGGACTTCAAATCTGTCATTTCCCACCGTGCACTGGGAGTTTCATAGGAAGCTGGTAAAATCGTTAAATTGTCAGTTTTGAGATGGCGCAGAGTGACGTGACAAGACGGAAAGGAATACAGCACACGTTGAGAGCTATAATTCAGTCCGAATATAGTGCCCTGTGAAAATGATGTGGAGGTGACCGTGTTAGGGCTTTTGAAGAATGAGAGAAAAATGTGTGAGTGTCATGCCTGAAGTGCCAACTCCCTCAGGAAGTGTAAAGTGAACCTGATCACTATGTTTGCAAAAGGTGCTGTGGGTCATTTCGGTGGTCAGGCTTGAGGCTCTGCTCTTAGTTCCCGTGCCTGGATTCTGAGCCGATCTCAAAAGCAGACGGAAACCACAGGCATGGTTGTGCACTGCTTCATCATGAGGGATCCAACTAATCACAGCGAGGAGAAATTTCACAGATACTGTTACAGTTGCAATTATCATCATCACCACTTCAATCAATTATATTACAATTGTAAAATACAGTAAATGTAGAACAATTTGTCTTAATCCAGTGAGTCTCGCAGGACTACAGTTTGGGTCCAGACCATGTTCTGTTTGCCAGTATATAGCAAGAAAAATGGGTTGAATATAACGCTCAAATAAACAGTTACAGTTATTAACTGTAGTTCTAGCATTTTATTGAGCTAAAAGCAAACACATGGTTGTTTTTTGTTTTGGGTTTTTTGTTTTTTCACTATTTTTCATTTCATTTCAAACTGTTAAAGCTAGATCCACGGGTTATTCTGAGTACCTGGGAGATTGACTCTCATCCATTTCTATGAATTTTGTCCAAGTCCAAGCCAGATTTAGGAAGCTCTCATTACTGCCCCAGCTTGCCATGAATTGCCAGTAAGTGGGGTTTGATGATTTCCATAATCAGTGTCCCCACATTAGTATGGAGTTGGCTGCCTCCTCGGCTCCGCGTGCAGATACGTTTTATTCACAAAAAGGTCAGAAAGAGAAATGTTACAATGAAAAGGTTCAGTGTCAGAAATCAGAAGTTGCTGATGGACACAAAACAGTTCATGTGTAAAGAGAAAGTAATGGGAACATTAGATAGAGAAGACTGAAAATAATGCTTAAATTACCTTCATGTGCAGGAGAATAACAAATATAATTTTGGTGAAATGAGACATTAATAACAATCAGTGTGACCATGTGACAGTAACTGATCACAGCTAGGAGCATTCAAGCAAGCTCGGTTTGTTTTAAATCAGGGATTTGAGTCAGGAAAAAACCAACAAAACCTTGTGTGAATGAGGTTTGACAGATTGGACCTGGCTGTGGCTAATTAGCACCAGCAGCTAATCATCAAGCTTTTGATTAGCTGAAATATTTGTGCTCAAAGCAAGTACAAAACAACAGCAGTTACTCAGGGCCTGCACCACAACAGAGAGCAGCGCTATGGTCCCTCCACTATATTAGTCATGAGGACAACAATGATCTCCAGCGGTGTTTTCATCACATTTCCGTCATGTTAGCCAAACACAAAAACACGCTCCTCATCTCTTCGTGTTACACTCTGTGTTCATTTCCAAGAGGGTTCTTGACAGAAGTATTTCCTCCACCACAGTGTGAGATGTTTGACAGTAAGAGCGCTGTATGTTAGGACTGACTGTACTGTCTTTGATCACAGGAAAAGGCATTAATAAAATGTCCATGTGGTCCTGACGTTCTTTATGGCGCTTCAGAGAAAGTCACGAATATATGAGACAAATTAGTTGTATTGTTCCTCGCTTCGCTGTTGCCACAGATTGTGCGTGTTTTACTTTGATTTTGTTCTTGAGTGGCTGACGCAAAGTGTGACTCGATCTACTGAAGAGAAAGCCTGTGTGCGTCTTGAAACTTTGTGTGTGTGTGAGAGTGTGTGTGAGGGGTGGGGGTGAACTCTTCTGGATGATTTGTGTCAGAAATCTGGGCAAGTGTGGTCCGTGTTTACTTAAGATCCAGGAGAGGTGGAGCACGATTGCCCTGGTTTTTCAACACTTTCACACACTTTTCTGGACAGTTTCCTCACCAGCCCATTTCTTTTCTTCCTATTAGGCTCGTTCGCTCTCAGAGCGCAGGGAGGGAAGAGAATAAGCCACATCTGGGCAAAAGCTTTAGTGCCATTTACAGGAAATAGGAAATGTTTGGTGCAATGTAGTTCTATGCCACTCTCCCATCAACTACTGTGATGGATTGATGAAAAATAATTGGCCTACATGCCTTGTGGTAGACAAATCTCACAGTCACTATTGAATAGGAGGACATAGTTATACAAATACTCACTGAGAAATGAATGGGTGGAACCAGAATCCTGGAGTCAGAGTTAATGCTGCGGTGCATGAGAAGATATTTAGTCTGACACGCACTCGTGGGCTTTAAGATGCGCACACAATAAAGTTCTATTTAGGCAGGGAACCGTGTTGCAAACAGGATGTGTGGGAGCATTTTTTTTTCTTATGCATGTGGACGCTAAAAAAGAACATATGTACTGTAAATGACTGTAGATTCCAACAAACTGCTTTGTCGCCGTCACTTGGACATGACGACACTTACAGAATATGATTTAACACAAGCATTAGTGCTTTTACAAGCTTTAAAGGAAAAATTCAGTATGTTGTCAGCACGTTTAACAGCAATTTTTTGTTTTACACTTCAGTTTTTGCACAAATTAAACAAAGAAGATGCTAAACAGGGAGCTATAGATGCAGCTAACACATTAAGTTTCCACCTGAGACAATAATCATCTGAGGCAGTTTGTGCAGATGTTGCTGTTCAGATGTGACATTGTCTGTGTGTTCCTGTCATGACGTAGGCTGCATCCTTGACTGTGGACCTGTGTGGTGACGACCAGGAACCAGGCTACTGTGCTGTGAGCAATGTGGCAGTGCACACCGACTGGTAAGAGCACACACACACCTACAGGACACAGCTGGCCTGTCTCTGATCCAACTGTATACATTAGATGCTTTTCCACCAAAATTTCCAGGATCATTAATTTCCCAGAAACAAAATGTCCAGAAAGTTTCCCAAGAGTATAAATTCTTCCAGCACATTGTGATGTGATTTGTGTTTCCACAGCGGACCCCAGGAAGAATAAGCTAATTTGTCCACTGACTGCGTCATTTGTACAGAAATGGGACATAGTGGATCCATTGATTGGGAGATTT
>JAUBNQ010000002.1:21112979-21132328 GCA_032353495.1 Ctenopoma kingsleyae
TTAGAGGGAGTTTTTCCTCTCCACTGTTGCCTAGTGCTTGCTCAAATGGGACTGTTGGGTTTTCTCCAAATATTTTGCGTAAGGTCACAAACCTTACACTGTAAAGTGCCTTGAGTAAACTCATGTTGTGATTTGGCGCTATACAAATAAAATTGAATTGAATACCTAGAGCTCATGACAATAGGTGAGGGTTAGACTGACTGGTAAATTGAAAGCTTTGCCTTTCAGCTCAGGTCCCTTTTCCCATAATGGTTTGGGCTGCACACACACACTGCACCAATCTGCTAATACTTAGTTTTCTGTAATTCAACAATTTTTCTTGCTGTGCTACTTATTTATATAAATGGAGAACAATATTCATGTTGTTGAATACCTGAAAATATACCTGAAGATAGGTTTGTTTGTACTATAGAACTTGAAGTTGTTTGATTTCACTGCTGTAATGAGGTAAAATGTACCAGCTGTGAGTTGACTTAAAGCTACCGTATGTAGTGTATTCTGTTAATTCTTTGTCCATAAGCTTCATCTTGTGTCTTTTTGTAGATGACAGTCTGTTTGCTAGCATGAAGTCCTCCAATAAATCACAAAGTGCAATGTCTCTTGTGGGGATTTAGTTCAGAAATTCAGTACAGCTGTGGTCACAGGCATATTGACTTCGCCGAGGAATTCTACATGGTGTACTCATGTGCACGGTAGACCAACTTACGACAAGAAGAGTGGAAATATCTGATATCCAGGAGATTATAGATAATATGCGAAAGTCCCTATTAAAATATAGAAACTGTCTTTAAACCAGTCTAGTTGCTAAATATGGAACAGTCAACATGTCAGATTCACCAAATTAAAAAGATGTGTACTTTTTTTTTCCACCAACCAATGTTTTTGAAAATAATCTAAAAAACAGTTCAGCCTAGAGGAGCAAGTTTTGTGTGTGTGTGTGTGTGTGTGTGTGTGTGTGTGTGTGTGTGTGTGTGTGTGTGTGTGTGTGTGAATACTGTAAAGATGCCACCACCATGCTTTATTATTTATTCTTGGTCCCTCAGCACAAAGTCGTGAAAGACAAACATTGTTTCTTTCCACCAAGAAAACCATCAAAAGTGGAGTCCCGGTGGCCCAGCGGTTTAGAACACATGCCATGCAACCATAACTATCTGGGTTCTGTTGTTGCATGTTAAACCTGTTCTCTTTTCATATTTCCTGTTGCCTTCTATTGTTATTTATGTAATTCAGTCAATACAAGGTAAAATAGAAGAAAATAAATCACCAATACTGAGTTGAATTAAAGTTTGGATCCAGAAAGTGGTCATTTTTTTGCTGATTGTTAAAAATGGATGCATGCTTATTTGTTAGTTCTGTCAGCCAAATTCATATTTAACCATGATAGTCCTGATTTGTAGATCAGCAACATGACCTAACCATTCTATTTTGAATCTAGGTCTGTCAAGTTCACTTCCACTGTGAAATCAGAGTGGCATATCTGTGACATGCATGTCAGTAAGCTATGCGTTGAAAGCTGGCCGTCATTTATCAGTCTAGGCTCGGGGCCGCTGGGAAAACGAAACTCAACCGGTCACCAGAGCTTAATCCGCACAGGTGTCTTTTTGTAACGCACCAGCTGCTTCTGACATGCAACCACTCAACCCGTCATTTACGTTATGTGGGTGTTATCTGGAGAGGCACGAGTCAATTAATTGATTCTGTGTTATATCGCAGTGTATCTAAACATGATGTTCAGGATCATATTTAGATATGTGAAATCACTAAACTGAGCTGATGTGCTTCAAAGACATGAAATTAAAAAACCTTAACTGCTTACCAGTATATTTAACCTTTTTCTAGGGAGGATGATTCTATACAGAATTCAAATTAAAAAATGAAAATGGCAAATTATATTCATTATTGTTGGCCTATAACCCTGTTATTGATTGATGTACTGGTCATTAAGCAAATAATTCAGTCTCTAACTCTCTAACCACAAATGAATCCTGGAATCAACAAACTTAGCACTTTTTTTTTGAACAATTAATTAAATGACTGAACAGATCAAAAATTTGCAAATACATTTTATGTTAAGCAACTGATTAATCAACTACTTTTTGCAGCTCTAGTTAATTACTCAATCTCCAAACATTTTGGTATCACTAAAATTAAGGCTGAATGATTGACTGATGTTTGAGTTCAATGGAAAGTAATTTTTAAACCACAAGGCTGTG
Organism: Ctenopoma kingsleyae; assembly: GCA_032353495.1. Classification (NCBI taxonomy): domain Eukaryota; kingdom Metazoa; phylum Chordata; class Actinopteri; order Anabantiformes; family Anabantidae; genus Ctenopoma; species Ctenopoma kingsleyae. Next base: position 21,115,193 of record JAUBNQ010000002.1, read on the forward strand.
ATTTCAAGCTGCAATTAAACCAAGCTTTGTTTTCTTTTCTTTAATGATACAAATTCTGAACAATCAGATGTGTCCTCACAGGCTTCATGTGAAACAAGCAGAGGAAGTGAATGAGAGCAGCTGAAGAAAGTTCAAGCACAAATACGTTCTGGCTTCAGTTTAAGCCTTTCAAACCGAACCCGTCGCCGCTGACAGGTCTTTTCAGTGTTTAAGTCACCTTAACTCTTTCACTGTTTGCACGATTGAAAAAAAATCCATCTGCTTCTGACAGCAGAGATTCTGCTCTTTTCGGCGATATTCGGGTCATTACGTAAGACAAATCGTGTTCACAGCAGCACTATGAAAATGAAAGTAAGTTGCTCATGTTCACACACATGTTGCTGTCACGTGTGTTATAGTTCAGCACTTAATGAACCTTCTAAATTTTGTATGTATGTACATTCTGCATGTCTTATTCAGTAATAACATGTGAAGTTGGGGTTGTGTTTTGGTTTTAATATTGATAATTCAATGATTAACGTAGCATCTTGTACTGCAACCTCCAGTGAAATCAGTTGATAGGCATTGCTTACTCATGTATGAGGACATAACTCCATATGAGGCTTAATGAAAATGAAAGTTAATGCAAAAGGTTGTTTCTCAAAGCTCGCTGTATGTTCGGGGGAACATTGCTGTTTGAATCTTGCCTTTGGTACTTTTTTAGACCATCTAACTTTCATTGTGTGCAGGATGGAAAGGGAGTGGTGGATGGATTTGGAGAGCATTAACATGAGAAAGATTAAAAACATCATGGTTGGATGAATGTTTATTTTAGTGATTTTCCACTGTGTGCATGGCCCAGTTTATATGATGATGGTATCTTTTTAATGATGGTTATAGTTTGTTTGTAGTGAATAATACAAAAGAATAGGAACTTTAAAAGTTGCATATTAAATTGCTCTGTTACAACTCCATCGTTTCCTTATTATTAACCTTAACTAAAATAGTGCTGTTTTCGTGTCATGTTCTATGCAACACTTCAATTTAATGCAAATTATTATAGATAGATATATTTTAGTCACACATTAAACAGAAAGTCACAGTGAGCATACCGGCCCAGCCTTGTCTCTTCAGTGACCATAAAATGGTCAATGTACAGTATATGTTGAAACATCTGACATGTGGCATACAAAAGCAAACTTGTGCCTTTCTGCCTTGACATCATTTTTCAGTTCAAAGCAGAGATTAATAACTGCAGGAATAACAAGACCCTCTGTGAAACTCCATCAGCTCACGCTCGACTGACCCAGCACATGTAGTTTGGATCGTCTGAAAAACTCCCAGAAGTGCAGCTGTTCCACTGGGTCTCACTGCTGTGCAGCACAGTAGCCTTCTGTGGAGGCTCAGACCGTTCTGTGTACAAAAAGTCATGTGCTGTTAACATTTCAACAGGTTTGTTTTATTATTGCTTTGGGGTTGGAGTTTGGGTGAGGGGAGAAAATCCCATATGCATGCGATATGTCTTCTGAATTCTTGTTTTTCACATTAAATCACATGTTGTGTTTCCTTGTGGTTCTATTGAATATTTGTCAGAGACAGGAGCCACATCCAAAGATGGTGTTATGGTTCGTGGTGGGAGATGCTTTGAACCACATAGTCTTCTGCGCTTTTCAATAACTCACCTTATTTATGTTGAGCAGTCTGTGTCCAGCAAATATAAAATTTAAAATTTAATTTTGAAAAATGAATGAATAATGAAAAATTATATTATAGGTATTTGTTTTCAGTAGTAACTTGCAAATCCATTTGACTTAAGAATTATTATTTTTCCTTTGAACTGTTTTATAATCGATTAAACATTTTTACATTTGCCAGTTGCAGCTTGTAAATCTGTACTTTTGCATTTTAGACTGTTGGTCAAACGAAATATAAATTTTGGTGACATCGTTTTGGGCTTCATAAAACCACAATGGGCCCTTGAGTCTCTTGCATTTTGCAAAACAAGCCTTTAATCATGAAAATAAAAGACAGATTGGTACTATTGGTATTGTTAGCTATTTGCAGAAACAGAACAGAGCCATTCTGAAATAGCACAGTGAATAAACCTTGTAGAAGCAGGGCTATAGGTTATGGATATACAGTACAAACTGTGGAAAATGCACTGATGCAATGCAGTGTAAAAACATTAGACCTTTTTCATGCAAAGGAATGTTTTTCCATTGAGGGAAAGCTTCTATGTCTTTGTAACCAAATAAGCAGTAATTTCACTGGGACAGCAGAAAGAGCTATTAACCAAATCTGTGTAAGGCCCTTTTTGTGCAAGTCACGCCTGGAAGGGTTAATGACTTAAGTGGAATGAGAAGCTTAAATGACAGTTTCAAGATGAGAGTCACTTGGAGAAGGAAAAAACACTTGTCTCTCAGTAAAATACAGCCCTTGATGGCTGTTTCTCGAGTGCAGCCACATCCACCTGTTGACCCATGCTTTACTCTTTCCTTTATTCTCTATCAAGGGAGCCTGGATGCACCAGGTGTTTCCCATCGCAAGTGATGCATCTCTACTCTATGGCCGAAGTAATGCTCTGTCTTTATTGCCTTCACTACTGGAGCCAAACAATATGTTTTTGACACAATTTTGAGTCTAAGCCGGCGTGCCAAGGATTTCACATTTCATTGTAAGGGCCTCCTGATCGGGGTTTATCCCAGTCTGCAATATTGGGAGACTAGACCACAGGAAATCCTTAGAGAGCATGAGCACACAACTTCTATTCACTAGAGGCTTTATTTTTGGACAACAGGGTGCCACACACATATAGAGCTCTGTGTGCGTGTGTGCGTGTGTGCGTGTGTGCGTGTGTGTGTGTGTGTGTGTGTGTGTGTGTCCTCATTGCATGCATGCAGGCATGTGTTTGTGAATAATGGGATCATTTGGCTTTTAATATAGCTAAGTCTACATAACTACCTGATCAATCCACTGATTCAGAGCAGGCTTTGGCAACCTACAGCACAGGGCTCACGCATGGCAGCAGATACAACTTTCCCTGTGTTGCTCTAACATCCCTGAGAGTGTGAGGTGCAGCATTGTGTTGAATGACTGTAAAAATGGTCAAATGTCAGTGTAAGATGCTTTTCTCATCCAAAGACCAAAGAAAAAACACGGGGCAGGAAAAAGACGAAGACAGTTGGAAACAATAGTTTGGCTCCAAGCCATCTGCTGTTGCCTAAACGCTGATTTAAAGTGCAGACATATTTTCCATTTATTTCTCGAGAACTCTACTTCCTCTGTGTCTGTGACCTCCTCTCACCTCCAGTTTGTATTTTTTTTATTAGAAGTGGGACAGGCCACCCGTTGCTGGTAGCGGAAGCCTATTCAAACCATTAAAGGCAGAAAGCCAGTGTCCTCATCACAATGCCAGCTGCTTCCAACTTAATTTGTCAAATGGTTTCTTTCAGCAAATTTAATTTGAGAAATATACAGGATGCAGTCCAATGATTGCTGGAGTGGGTCGCTCCTAGTGCAACAAGTAGTAAAGAAAATAAGTTGTGTCCAAGAAATTGGAGGAGTTGTATAAACAGGAAATGGAATACTTTAGTCTACTACTTTTTACCTCTTACTTGCATAGGACTGTAACACATGTATCATAACATTGTGATAGTGACCTGATTTCTAGGAGGTGTAGACTGAGATAATGTGCTGCCTTTATTCTATTGTATTGTAATCTTACTTTCTTAATGTAAAGACCCTCTTACAACAGTTATCAGATATCAGATTTCCAGGATTTTGTATCAAATTTGCAGGTGTTAGAGAGCAGCTGTGTCTCCACTGTTTCTTCTTCCCAAACCGCGGCACAAAACTGTGGATGGCTTGTTTTGCCCTTTCAGTTGCCGTCTCTGAACAACAGTGTCAAGAGGCTTAGCTCGCATGCCTTAAGTCCAGCCATGAACTCCAAAGCCTCTGGGCAAAGGGTCTGAGTGTGAGTGGTCGTGTACTCCATCTGTGATCATGGTGGTTTCATACAACAGTTAGTAGTATTTTAACAGGCTGCACATTGCTGTTGCAAACTCATTGATTTACCACCTTTTTTAAGATTCCACTGCTGGATGTGACCATACGGAGATGCAGAGCTTGGCCAAATTTTTCTTTTCCTCCATGTTACCATTACAGGTTCAGGGGAAAGATGGAATCTAGTGAAGACATAAGAACTTAATCCATTTTCCGAAGCTGAAAGATCTGGACTGCTGCTTTTGGCAAAAACTGACAACAGCTTTCAAGAAGTGATTGCAGTTTTTTTTATAGTGTCTCTACTGTAGATTCAGTGTTAATATATGGTAGCTGTGATAGCTTTGAAGTTGGGCGCTGCTTTATGGTATGTGCCAAAAATGATCATATTAGCTTGGACTGTAATTATGTACTATGAGCAGTTAAGTTCAAGAAACATTAAATCAAACATTAAATCAAACAACAAATACATTTATTCAAGTAGGTTTTAAGACAAAAAAACAAGTTAAATTGTTTTATTTTGTTGTTGCAGAACAACATGTTAACATTCCTTTAACTCCTTTGGCCAGTATTGAACAATAGTAAGATAACCTTTACAGAATAAACTTTAATCTCATATAGGAATAAAAGTGTCACTTAAGCAGAAATAGATGTATAAATAACTTTAGAAATCTAGTACTATATACAGTGCTGTGCTATTTTTGCATTGTCACACCTAAATCATTCAGATCATCAAACAGATTTTACTATTACACAAAGATAAGCCAAGTATATACAACATGGAGTTTTCAAAAGATGATTTAATTTATTAAGGTGAAAAAAGCTGTACAAACCTGCCTGGCCCTATGTGGAAAAAGTAATTGCCCCTAAACCTAAGTAAGACGTGTGTTTCAGATCACTGTCCTGCTGCATTACCCAAGTACACTTGAGCTTGATGTCACGGACTGATGACCAGACATTCTCCTTCAGGATTTTCTGGTAGAGCGTGGAATTTATGGTTCCAACAATTATGGCAAATCATCCAGGTCCGCAAGTAGCCCCAGACCATAACACTACCACCAGCGTGTTAGATTGTTGATGTTCTTTTTATGAAATGCAGTGTTTTACGGTAGATGTAAAGGGACGCACGCCTTCCAGAAAGTTTAGCCTTTGGCTTATCAGTCTAATTTGCCCGAAGGTGTTGGGGATCATCAAGATGTTTGATGAACTGTGAGATGAACCATTATGTTGTTTTTGGTCAGAAGTGGCTTTTGCCTTGTAACTCTCCCATGGATGCCATTTTTTTTCTTTCACTTTTTTTCTGTGTGACTGACCTTAACTAAGACAAGCAAAGCCTGCATGTATTTAGATGTTCTGGATTCTTTTATGGCGTCCTGGATGATTCGTCGTTGGGCTTTTAAGTAATTTTGTCAGGCCCGTCACTCCTAGGAACATTCATCACTGTTCACCCCCAAGGTTTCTCCATTTGTGGCTAATGACTTTCACCATAGTTTTTCCCCAAACGTAGTGTGTCCTGTCCTCTACTCATTTACTGTTGCTCACATCCTTCAGGCAAATGGATATAATTCTTTGAAACCACTTCAACTGTCTAGGTTTCAGGCCTCTCACTGCAGAGCTGCTTGGTAAAGCATGTGTTTTGAATCTTCTGTATGACTTCTCCCTCTTTCCTTCCTCTGGAAAATGTCTAATCTCAAGCCGAATAAATACGTATGCCACAGTTACTTTTATACTGGTTTCATTACACTAAATGCAGTCGTGTGCATGGACTCCCTGACAAAGCCTGAACCAGACGATGTGTATGAGTTTCTGAGATTGCTGTTGTCTCAAGTAACCATACCTCATGCCAATTATGCAAAACAAACCGTAAACACAGCCAGTAGGATGATGATAATAAGAAAAATATGCCCCAGCTCTCTTTGGTATAACAAACATCTATCATCCCTAGAATAAGATCCTCTGTGTAGAACAGGACAAGCATAAACTTCCTAATCCTACCTGTTATATATTTACAAATGAGCAAGCAATGAAGAAGACATTACAATGAAACGATTCAATAAAAAAGAAAAGTTTCAAAAGCTTTGCAGGTGGTGCTATAATGGCCTGCTCACATCCTATCATTTGTCTTTGTAATTAATTGTTCAAGCAAAAGTTGAACAACAACCATTTGTAACATGGGTATTAGTCATCATTGAGAGGCTTAACTTTCACACAAGGACAAAATTATACCCCTCTTTTCATGTGAACTTCATTCAAACAAAACACTAAATCATTTAACACTTTCACAGATGTTCCTCCAAGAAATGAAAGAAACATTAAGTGATAAAAATGGTAGGTCAAGAACTACAGTATTAGGATACAGGACGGGGAAACAAAAAAGATGACAAACATGTGCTATTCATGACCAACATTGTTGCTATTCAAGCCTTACACAGGAATCAAAGACACGTGCGTGGCAGAGGGTTAGCAGCACTTCAAGTTCAGCCAAACGTTGTCTGGCACTTTGTACCAGGCGTGCACAACAACCACGGTCTGCTGAAGAGTAGTCACTCAACACGGGAACAGCTGCTCACTGATTCAATTCTAAACAGACAAGAGGGTTTGGTAAACTGCTGTTATGCCAGAATCAGGTTTCTCAAGCCTTCCCCTGTTCCAGCCATCGTTGCTTGTAACAAACCGCATTAACAGTGAAGCCAATCATTGTATGAGGTCACTATGTAAATGAAAAAGGTAATCACACTGGGCTCCTCTTTGTGAAGATAAGACCGTCTTTAATCATGTTGTAAAATTGGAAAGTATGCTCTCAGTACAGCTTACACACAAGTTGCCATATTTTTAATATTTGTAATTATTTCATAAATTATTAGCTTACTGTAGCTGACAGCTTAGGTTTTAAGGAGGATGATGATGCATATTTCAAATGCATGTGATTTCAACTTGATAAAGGCATATTCTATAGATGTGTCCTGCACTCTTGTTGTTTGAAAGGTGTAACACTCAGTCTCATATGAAAAACTGCATAGTTTATAATACACAAGCTGGACTTCTGCATCATTATACTGTTACTTTTACACACACATCCAGAGCTTTTCTTATGTAAAGACTACAATATTTAATGTGAAACTTCCTTAAAAGGGCACCGCTTAACAAAAATAAACTACAAGCGTTGTCTACCCACCTTGAGTAACTACTATCAAAACCTTTGTGACTGTTTAACAAAATGTTGTTTCAGAAAAAGTGTCATTTTTCTCTTGATCACCATTCATCAAAGAAAAAAGACATTCACTCGAGCAGCCGGTCCTTGGACATCAATAGAAGTGGAAACACTGTTACATGTGTTAAAAATAAATGTGTCTCATAAAAATAAAAATAAAAAATCCCAGAAATCAGCAGGGTTTTTAAGACCAGATTTAGAATTGTAAGCAGATCAGGTGATAGGCAACAAGGTAGTTCTACATACACATCTAAAAATTACATTGTGGCAGTAACATCAGGTTGCAGGCCTTGATTACGGCTGGCACCAGTTATGTTAAGACAATATATGCACTCATTGCACTGTATCTCACTTTGCACCAACACTGGCACAAAATGGCCAGTTTATTAAACACTTGTATTTTTGTAGCTGTGTCAACATTAACATTTATATTAATACATTTTGGAGATGGAAATGTTCCCACTGGGTGCCTCTTGAGAATACTACAGAATCACTTCTGAAATTCCCCTACTGAAACCTACTTGACATTATCTAGATTTATTATTAACATCTGGTATTTTTATCCCTATCATAATACCTTCATGTCAAAGATATGAGCATTGTGTCTCTTTGTGATGGTTTGCCATGAATTCTTTTAACAGTGAACACAAAAAGCTCTTATATGATCCTCCTCCAAATGTATATACAAAAGACACTTGTAAAACTATTGCCCCACCTGTTTCTCAGAAAGATGGACTGGCTATCACATACTTATCTTGACACTTCTACCCAATATATTTTAGTTTTAATCTCCTGTAGAAGATGGCACATGGCTAAAAACAGGATAAGGTTGGTTCCAAACAGATGGGAAAGTGCAAAGTTTGGACAAAACTGATGCCAGCTGCAATAATCTGATTCTGGATCAAAACCTGCCCACCAAAGCAAAAACGGGCAGATTTATCAAAGCAGCCTGCTGCATCTTTGTAACAACAAATATCACCAGGATCTTGATGTGAACTTCTGCAATTAAGGTCCAATCTGTTTCATATCAACGTTTGATTGAACTCGATGGCTTTTCTTGGCATGAAGGTGAAAGCAGACTTCTTAAGTGACATTTAAGCTCTACTGTGGCTTGCTTTTGCAGTAGCAGTGACAGATGGAAACATGCAAAAGAGAGTGACTGTTCCCACTACACTGGATAAGGTTTGTGTCCTTCAGAATACCCTGGTGCAAGTGTGTGGCCCACTTTGCAGAGAGTGTTGATACATGTAGGCACAGATAGCGTGACAGTAAGCTGTGGCACAGTGTGTTTTTATATTTCATGTTATTTTGCAGTTAGACCACAATAACTACCCAAAATGGGATAATGGTGCATATTTCACTTTTAGTATTTTTAGATTAGAAGTGATTTAGAATTTCCAAGTTGCTTATTGCATAATTAAACAAAAACACTATACTAAACAATTATGCTTTATGATGTTTCCACAAAGCAAAAAAGTCTAAAAAGTGCCGATTAAGAAAGAGGCAAAAAAGCTGAGTTGCACAGACAATGACATGGCTAAACACTACTATGCAACACTACTGTAGTATAAGAAGTAGTATAGAAATTTACTATGTAACTGGCCAGCAGATGCAGCTGCATTTTGAATTCAAATCCAAATTTGAAGACCTAGGTTAAGGATTACTCCATTTGCTCCAGTGAAGCTGTTTAGTGGCCAACAGCAGAAGAATGTGGTTGCTTTGGCTGACTACCAGCTGTGAATGTCTTTCAGCACAGCAAAGTAGAATTAAAAAGTGCATACGTACTCAGTAAATCCATTTTTGGATGAATGAAATATGGCGAGAGGGAAAGAGAAATGGCATGGTACACGGTAATAAATCAAGACCTTCATACAAACTTAAGGTGAGCCTTTAATATGACATGCTAGAGCGTTTCTCGGCCTGTGGAGAGCTACCAAACTGAACAAACTAACATTTGAATGCAGGGGCATATTCCAATCAAAACTGAGAGTGCGGTGTTTAGCGCAAAGTATGCATGGCATACCAAGTAATCCTCTCTGTAATTAGTTAAACCCAAACACTACATGACTCCTTGTTAGAGAGTGAGATTTTAATCCTGTCCGTCATGCAGTTTTTCAGTATGGTATGATTGATGGAAGTGGTTTGCACTGCAGCAGATAAAACATTATATGGTAATATATTGGATTTCTATGTACAATCCTCCAGAAAAACCCTGAATGGCTTATTCTGATATCCCATCTCCTGTTCTCAGTCTGTTTAAAACTACTGTGCAGTAGACAGCGCAGCGCAGCACACTGTCAGTTCTCTTCATGTCTGTGAAGAAACAGAGTACTGGCCACTGGACAAGTTCGTCTTCAAATGTCCAAACATCCAAATCAACCTGTCCCAGGTGCTTCGTTTTCCTCCTTCCTTTGAGTGGCCCACATCCTCTAACCCCAGTGATCTCTCTTTCAGCTCTGAAACAAACGTCTCTACCAGACACTGTGATATACTCTGGTTGTTTGTGCAGATCTCATCCTTGACAAGGGCAGAGAGCAGAGACGAAGGAAACTTATCACATGTGCAAAATGAGTCTGAATTCTAATCCAGTTTTATTAAATGCGCCCTCAAAGTGTGATCCAGCACGAAAAAAATCTTCTAGCTACCACATGCGGTGGCTTAAGTCCAATGCAAACACTCCCACCGGTGTGTACACCAAGACAGATGACTACAGGACTTGAGGCCTGGCTAGCACAACGTAGCCCTATTCAGTATTTATTTTCACAGTTCAAAGCACTGGCAGCAGCCCACTTAGTGTCTGCAGTCCAGTCCAATGCACCCCTGATTGCCACAGTGAGTCTTCGCAGCCCACAAAGTTGTATACTTTAACTTGTGCCAGCTACTAACTCCACATCTGCAGTACCCCAAGACATAGCAAGGCAGCATCCAGGAGGGAAGGGGGGGGTTTGAGGGTAGGCTTAAGGGTAGGGGGTAAAGGGATTCCTCTAAAACCGCACTTTGCTGTGGGCTGAACGGCTGCTTTGTGCAGCTTGGCGTGATCACACAACCCACATTAAAGGAAAAGGTCTGTTATTCACCAGAGCAATGATAAGTAATGCCTCACAGGCCACCGATCCGAGCACTGAACTTTGTGCCCTCGGCTGTGAAGTTTATCATTGCACTCACTGGATACCTTTATATCCGCCCACGTGGGGCTTTGACTGTACTAAACGTGTGATATACAAGCTACTGTATAGAATCTGGGAGAATGCTGGATTATATAGGGAGGCAGATGTGTGTTGAGAGGTGTCTCATGTTTCTCTGGATACTTTTACTGTCTGGGAATTCCTAGTCTCCTACAAATGATTTCCTCAAATGCGATCAAGGTGGAAAATCTGTTAAATGTTGTGGAAAAACATTTTTTTTAAAAAAAAACAATAATGTGGAAAGGATACAGATGGATCTCTTCTCACAGTGATATGATCAGAAATCAAGTTAATTTAATTTCATTGTGATCAAGTTTTATTTCTTTGTCTGAACTGACAACATGCAAATGCTGGACTATTATCGACTTCAGCAGCGCTATCATGAGTTTAACTTTCAGTCAAGCATTCATTTTATGTCAGTCACTATGTAAACTGGGTGTGTTTTATTTTCAAGAAGATCATGGTTAATCATTCAGAGCAGCCTGAGAAAGGAAATTAAAATTTGAAATATGTATCATAACAGTTTAATTACTTTAAACTTACTTTAATATTTATTAAATGAGTACTTTGAGAAAACGTCAAGTTTTATTTAAAGTTCAAGTCCACTGTATTTCCCTGCTTGCATGAATGCAATAAACAAACTAAAACCACAGTTGAAACACTCTAGTGAGTGCCAAAAATATCTTATGCTTGGATGGCAATTACTTGAGTTGTATCCAACATATTAATGTAGATTTTTTTTTTTCAGCAAAATGAACTAAAATTATTGTTTCAGCTTCCAACTGATTTTAAGCATTTTGTATTTTTTTGACCAAACTGTGTTGACTTGACCCCAGAGATCCCTTTAGCAGTATGAAATGGGTGGGAGACTAAATTGAAGCTAGCCAATACACACTTGCGCTTAGTTTTTATTGCCTGGCTGCTGCTTATGCTCCCTTCACTCCAGGTTTTTCTCTTTCAGTCTGGACTCTGTCAGATGCAGTTGTTAGCTATATGCATGTGAACTGAACATTATTATTCACAACAAGCTCATCAATGTGGCTGAACTGGATCACCCTTCTGTGCTTATTAGTCTAGGCAAGTACCACAAGAAAGTAGGGACCAGTAAAGTTTCTCACTTGCAGTATTTTGGTTTTTAGGATGTGTCCAGAACAGTACAGCAGAATATCTGTAAATTGTTTGATCATTACCTGATTTCAGCGAAATGAAGAGAAGTCCTGGAAGAAAACGTGCTGCAGCATGCACGCAACCTGCAGCTGGGGTGATGCCTAATCTTTCACAATGACATAAAGCATGCAAGACAACACTGTAGTAGTTACACTCTGACGGTCCTTGTGTGGACCAGCTAAAGCCCAGATATCATGCCAACAGAATATCTGTGGAGAGCCCTGAAGTTGGCAGTTCATGCTTCTCGTCTAATCTGATGGTACTTGAGAGTCAGGCAGAATGGCACGAACTGTCTAAATCCAGGTGTGAGAAGTTTGTAGAGTACCTTATCTAGGGCTGGGCGATATGAACAAAAATCCAGATCCGGTATATTTTGGCTCTGTCATGATATACCTTTTATATCCCAGTATTTTCTTGTACAAAACGTTTCAGGTTCAATTCAAAGTCAAAGACATGTGTGATTTTATAAGAATCTTATTACAACAGATGGTCGTCTGAATTTATAACTGAGGCATGTTTCTCTTGTTTCAAACAATGACTGAAGAAAAGAAAGTCACTATGAGTCTTCTATATAATGTTCATGACTCACACGTCTGACTTGACCGTACGTCTGTGGTCAGTCTGGAATGTTTCACATTACAGTCAGTCACTAAGAACCTTCCAGACATTCATGAACATTTCTGACAGCACCTGTCCTGCAAACTACTGGCGAGTGAGCAACTGGTACCGATCAAGTGTTTTTAGCAGCTTTTTAAAACCATCTTTGCCGTGTTTGCATTGTTATGGGGACCAGGTCTTTAGCGATATGGTAGCTTACTGCACACCACAGGTAAACGGTGCAGGTTTAGTGTCTGACACATTAGCGACAGACTGAAGTTTAACTCATTTCTTCGGGCCGGAGTTTGTGGCGCTGTAAACGGAGATTAAGTTTTGACGTAATTTCATATTTCATCTTCGTGACATACTCGACAAAGTATGTATTTCTGCTGGAAATCCGAATCACCTCAAACTATTAAACCGCTGGTTTTCTTTTTTGTGTACAGTGGAGCCTGTGGTTCTTCTACGCTGCTGACTTGAACGATAGTATAGCGGACTGGCTGTGGCCGCATGCTCAGTGGTAGAGGGGGTGGGTCTGTGAGTAAGAGACACAAAGAACCTGATGAAAGACTCCGCTCTGTAAAGATCTAAATGTGAGCACAGTATAAACAGTATTAAAAAATTCTATACTGTGTGCAAAAATATATCGGTATAAACAGGTATACCGTTAAATACCGCCCAGCTGTAACCTTACCCCAGAAGACTCAAAACTGTAATTGCTGCCAAAGATACTTTTAACCAGTTTAGAAGTGTGGATACTTTCGTAAATGAGAGACCAGTGGTGATATACCTGTAACTTATATTTGGCACTAATATAATTGCCTTAAATGAACATAGAACAGTCTACAACACTTACATTTTTTTATAAATTTACTTTTTAAGCCTATTTATAGATGCAAAAGAACATCATAGAATTTCAATGTTGTTCCAAAACTATTCATGGCAGACTTTGAATCTTTAGTCCACATAATGGACTAAATGTATATTAAGTTTTAAATGCCCAGCATTTTCAAATATAAATATCACATATGTTATGAGAAAGCCACTGAGCTACTTTTCCCATTAACTGCTGCTTTTTTAATTACCTCAATCAATTATTAAAATAGTTTCCAACATGACATTTTCTCACTTATGTTGTTGTTCCCAAGTTGCCCTCAGTCCCAACTTCAGGCCCATTTACTAACTTTTTCCGGCTCTTTCAACCATAACACTCAGTCTTTATCAGTGGGTGGATTGTAGTTCAGCTCAGCAGCTGTCATGATTACATCCATAACGCTTTTAGGTGGGATTGTTTTGGCAGACGACTATTTTCCAGGGTCAAGAACAAGTTTTTATGGGAAGTCCAGGTGGTCTGGTTTGTGTCCAACTAGGGACATTTGTTGCATGTCATTCCCAGTGTCTTTCTCCCTTTATTTCCCATCATTACACTAATATCAGAGCTCAAGTAACAGCATAAACGCCACAGATATATTCAGTAAGACTGAATTTAAATGCTTAAGACAGTGTAGAAGAAAAAAACCCAAAAGATTACAGTATTTGGCATTTTTGTTATAGGCAGTCCTTCTTGCTCTCAGTAATCATCTTCTTGAATATATTGTGACTGAATTCTTTGGCTATTCTAAACCTCAAAGACAATTTCCTAATTACAGACTCGTTACTAGAGAATTGTTCTTTGAACAAATCAAATGAACTAAACATTCATGAGAAAACAGAGGAAGAGCCCCATTTCCACAAGATGAATCGGCAGGGGACAAGATGATTAAGGACCCCATGTCCGCCCTCTTCTGCCTGTTTGTTTGAGAGAAGCATGATGCCAAGACAGAAATCTACAGGATTAGATGGTAATAAATTGGTGATGAAATAATCCTGTTGGGCAATCCCGTTTCAAGGGACGGGAAGTTGAGTTTCCCAGCACTCTGTGTCAAACAAAAACACAATGGTTTACACATGATGAGTGAGCTTCATTGAGCCTCTTCATAACAAAATGCAGGCACTCTGTTTGGTGTAGTCACTGCTCTTTGTTTGGTGCACATGCTTAAAAAGAGAGTGACTGTTTTTTTTCCCCTTTTTTTTAAATCATGACAGCAACAGAAACCAGATCACAGATACCACAGTTGCAACAGTCTGACTTGCAAATGGTTTTAATTAAACATATACAGAAACCTCTTATTACATCAGTGTTTATACGTTATTTTATAGTTGTATTTTGACCCAAATGCGAAGATCAACATAACAATGGTATAAGCTAACATTTTATTGGTCCCATTGTAATGTTTAGTGGGTCAAGTTCACTATTTTGTTTCATCATTTTAAACATTGGCTTATTAGCACTAAGCACAAAGTACAGCTGAGGATGATGCCATTAGTGTTGCTGGCATTTAGTCATAAACTAAAGCACAGAGCAACTTGAAATTCATATTTTTAGAATTATTACAAATGCAGTAGGACACAAATGTCTGTACACAAATAACATGGAAATTCATTCAGCTGTTAATGAGACCATTTAAATTATTCTAAATCTTTAACCAGTGCATCAAGTAGAAGTTGTGATATTTAACCAGATAATAGATATTGATTAAATAATTACCTGTAGTGGCAGCCCTAAATGAAAGGTTAGGACAATCACCAAAATAATGAAGATACATGCTCTGGAATCACCATATATACCAGATTTCATTGCAGGAAATCGGTGTGATTCATTCTCCAAAGACTATAAATGAACACGTGTATAAGATTTAAATGCAGTTCATTCAGTAATATTGACATATGTCAGTCTGGACTAAAGTGGTGGATCACCAGACCAACTGTGACATCCATTTATCCACAATAACAGTGTAGTAAGAATTTATATACACATATAGAAAATGCACAGCTGTAGAGAACTATCAAGAGACTTGAACAGAACTTTTTCTTTCTTTTTTTTCTTTTACACTAATTCCAACTTCAGATTTGTTTGGAATCTCAAATATCATTCTTAGCCCTGTGTCTAAAATATATCACTTCTGTAATCTTGGATGTTTAAGCTGCAGTACCCAGTGTTTTACACATAATGACGGTGAAACCATATAATCCAAGATCACAATCTATCAACCTAGTCTGCCTGAGGCGAACAACAGGAAGTGGTTTGATCCAAAGAGGAGATTTAAGAAACGGCTATGTCAGACTAACCTACTGTATAAAAGCCGTGTTATTGGGCCGCACTGAGTGACAGTTGTGCAGAATGCATGTAATTTTCCATGAAGCCGCAAGCCCACCCACAGTAAAATACATGGCATCCAGATCAAGAGCTTGTCCTGGTGTGTCCTCGACAAAGCAGGTCTTTGACAGCGCTGTCCATGTTTAACGTTTCAGTTACATATATCAGAAAGCATGTGTTATGATACGCCATGCTGTTTGTTCTGCACAAGTTCAAGTACATTGTTGTAGTACATCTCACTTACAGTAATAACCAACCATCAAAAATTGTGGGCGTAATGCACACCATGAACACATGTTATGCTTGTGGGATTGGACTGCTGGAATCTATGACTGCCATTTTCACTTTTATCTGACGTTTTATGGACAAAACAATCAAGGAAATAACTGGCAGATTATTTACAGCACGACTTCCATTGTTGCAGGAAACTAATAGATAAATTCAGTCCACCTTCAGGGAAACCGTAATGCAGCCAGGTACCAAGCACTACGATATAAATGGTGATATTTTGACAGTTAGATTTTTTTACCACAAAATTCAGTCTTTTGCAGGAGGGTTTTATTTCACATTGTTGTCCAACACTACTGCTGCTACCCCTGTAATCATACTTATTAGCTTTGGCTCTTGGTGTACAACATGCAAGTTATATTGTATATTACATTTTTCTAAATTTGAACACAGTGTTGTTTATAGCCTGTGTAGAGTTCAGGATGGCACAAGCATCCATAGTCATAATAGAAATATATGTAATCAGAAATTATAGCACCTTGCTCATACTTTTATGTTACTGACTCTCAAATGTGAGAGTGCTTACAGAGCGTCTTGAAGTGTAGACCCCATCTCATTCCCCTTAAAGTATAATAGTAAAAATTTGGCAGGAGAAATACCAAACTCTGCTTGGGAATTGGAACCGTACAAAGTACAGCTTTCATGGGGACTGTTATGATGTGCAAGCTGTTGAATTTATCTACATGTATCCTCAAAGTTTGCTGCCATAAATACTGGGATGAGGTGGAGCTGCCCCTTGCACCGCAATTCATCATTCCCACCATCAGCTCTGTATTTATGACACCACACTGGAAGGGTGGCGCACATCCAGAGGATGATCTAATGACTCTAAATCCACAGCGATTGTTTCAGTTAAGTGGCTGATGACAAAACTGGCAATTCTCTATGCGATCATCTAATTATGGAAATGCATACTCCATCATTCAATAAGTCTTGCAGGGGAAACAATAGAGAGGTTTTGATCCAAAATGAGATGTGCTGAAACAGAAATCTTTACTTTTCATGTACAGAAGAGATTAGAAATAGGCAGTTTGTGTTTGTAAGTTATAATCCTATGGCATATCCTGTAAGTGTAGTATTACTGTTAATCTTATGTTTTTATGGCAGTGATTATGACTGCCATATAGCAGCAACTACAGCAAAACACAGCAGGTTTACTGTAGGAGACGGGGAAAAAAATAGGGGAAGTCAGACATTACAGTTTTGTATCAAAACTTTTCCTGTATAACTTTGCACAGCAAGTGTTCTGAATTCTACTTGTTTTGATGTTATTTTTGGTTGTTATGAACAGGTTGGTTATCTAATAATTAGTGCAGGTTGGAATGAGGCAGAGGAGGAAGTGGTTGATTTGGGTTTCCCTCTGACCAATTAGAAAATAACCAACAAGCCTCTCCACACTAGCGCAACACACAGTTTCAAATCTAGAGGCAATCTAGAGCAGGGGTGTCAAACTCTGGTCCTCGAGGGCCGCAGTCCTGCTTGTTTTCCAGCCTTCCCTTCCCTACATATTGCTG